>CM076574.1:986230959-986441431 GCA_034641835.2 Pinus albicaulis
TTCAGAGTTAAAAACGAGGGTAGAAACTATTACAAACACAAGTTGGATATCTTTTATTGTTGTTTAATTCACAGTCAGATAACACATTCCACTAAATAATTCAACAAAACTGCAACTAATGATGGCAGGTCCATGCAATTGGATCTTGTCCTTGTGCATAGTGATTGAATGGTGGCACTGCCTTTTACACTGTATGATCAAGAATAATTTTTTTTAATATAGCTATATCTAGATAAGTGAGTTAGGCACTCTGTAATTTGAGATATCTAATTTTTAAAGATGGGAGAGATGCCCCAATTTTAATTTTCCCTGCTTTCATATTTATAGTCATCTAATTGGTACATAGTTGTTACCTAGTACTATAAAACTGATCAAAAGTAGCTTGATTCGTTTGTATGCTCTGGCAGGAAATATGACTTTGAAATTAAATAAATGGGATCCTTCAAATTTTAGAAAAAAACCTAGATAAGTGAGAGGGTATGGCTCTAAGTGATTCCAGTTTTTTTATCAAAAAGTAAAATTTTCAGATAAAACTTTCCCAGGTTTTATGTATAATGCCAAAACAATTATAGGGTTGTTTTAAAATGAGAAGATGATGATCTTGAAACAATATTTCACATCATGATTTTGAATTCCTATAAAGTAAACCATAATCTCGATAGTCAACTATTTCAACTATATGGTATAAAACAAAAATCTCCACTCATGATGGTTGGCCTTCCTCTTGGAAACATACACAATAAGAATTAAATTCAAAATAGGTATGATCTAAAATATAATTCTTAAAAAAAAAATCTTCAATTATGAACTATCATAAGTGTACAAAGCCATACAGTCCATAATATTGTTGTAGGAGTGTCATTGAAGGCAACTATTTCTACCCCAAAGTCACAATATATTCAATTCATCATTTAGAGTCAAGGCATTTTTTTTTTTGTGACACTCACATAAAAATAGTGCCGCGAGAAAAGAAAGTACCTTCAAAATTTGTTTTGTTCCACAAAATTCAAAAAATAAAGTATCTTCAAAGTTTGTTTTGTTTCACATAGAATTAGTTTATGTTTGGACCCTCGCAACCTAGTGAACTCCTTAGAAGCTGGAGCGATGCACATTCAAGTTATTAACATTTAACACATATCAATCCCTTTTGTCCTCTTTGTATGAGGCCCTACTCTAATTGTTGGTGTGGATTGCTCATCACATTCAACACCCTCCTCATTATTTTTGTCTCCCATTTTCTGAAACTCATCAATGGTTTCTTGCCAAGGTTTAGGAATAAAAATTGAATGATTGTGTGTAACAAACGATTCATCATGTGTTTGTATCTCCTCCTCATGCTCACTCCTAGATGTTTCACCTAATGATTTTGATTGTTTGGATTCCTATACACAACACAATTTCTTTTTAAAATAATATTACACCTCCAACTAAATTATTTCATATCTCATAAGATATTATAAACAGCTAACCTTAGATTCATAACCAGTAATTATTTTTTCCCCTCGATCTATCATCTGTTTTCATAGACCTTGGGAACCGTGTAATAAATCATATTTAATTATTCCTCTGAAGCTTCCTTCTGAAATTGGTGAACCTACATTAACAAAGATAATCATATTTATAAGCTATAATGACTAATAAGATACAACTAACTCAACGTGACCATGGTGATACATCAAGTGTTTTGTCAACTTTGACCTTAAATTGTCTCTTTTTGAGAGAATGTATTTACATGCAATATCTAGAATAATTTATTTATCAAAACCATGATTCCCAAATTCTATTACAACATCTTTAATTAGTTATTCTTTTTTAGCATTGGTTTTCCTCCTCCAATCCATTGGATGGTATTTCCAAATAATTGTTTTGCATGAAGAAAAAAAGTGATAAAATTTTAACCCCATTTCATCCTTCAAGACATTTCCTTCTGAAGTGAGCAAGATTGTAACTTCTTGAATTCTTTGTATAGTTACCGATGATATTTTTGTAGTCTTGGGGGTTGAGGTAGATGCCCTTATAGGTACATTAGGCACTTTCTCACTTATTTCCCGCATTTACAGTGAAATTGTGGAATTGCTAAAAATACAACCAAAATATGAAACTACTTTCATTTCTAAATTAATTATCCGAAACGTAACAAATGAAATTATAAAAAATTAAAATAATTTTACCTGCTCATTTGAAGTAGGCTCTACACTCTCCAACAATGGCATTTCCCATAACTGAATTTGTTCAACCATTTCTTGTCTGATTTGAACATTTTTAGGAGTATCTGGTAGGAGCCTTAACATTTTTGATTGTGAATCTATGAGACTCCTCAAAGAAACTTGTTCCAGTCTTGGCAGGAGAATTCTAACTGAACCCACATTTGATGGATTATTTATTAATTATGATGTACTCCTAACAAGAGCATGCAGGTGCAATTCAACAGGGATACTAGGAACATCAATATTTGATGTAGAGGGCATGTTATGGGGTTTTGGTCTAGGTGTCGAGGGAATAACATGACCCTCTATACCAACAAATTTTATACTTGTTGGAGTCACCCTAGAAACATCCTGCAAGGCACAAATATAAATATAAGATGGAATAAAATATCAATAATGTTGAAATATGTAAACTAGGTTTGGTCTTCATAATGACATATGTAATCATGATTTTATGTAAATTATGTAAATAAGGAAAAATAAAATCATTTTTGTTATGTTTGAGGCATGGGTTTCATGCTCAAGGGTAGTATAGATGAATAGCAAGGAAAAATTAAAATATGAAATACAGTTTCCATGGTTTAATGCATCTTAGTAAGAAGGCATCATGGTGAGTATACAAATTGAAGCAAGAGCTAATAACTGAAGTAAAAGTATACAAAAAAATAACATAATAAAGTAAAATTCACCTCCATTGTTATGCCATAGATTTCTCAACAAGTAACATAATCAAATCACACAAATAGATGGTTGAACCTTACATTTTGCATAACATTGGATGTATTAGGGGGCATAAACGATACTTGCATGCCAACATTTGATGTATTGAATAGCATAAATGAATCCTGCATGCCAAAAAAATGCACGCTTAGAAAAAACACAAATAATAATAAATATATAAATTTAAATAAGTTAATTAAATGCACAAAAAGATTGATCAAGATTTACCACTAGCATAAGCTTAGATGTATTGAAAGGCGTGATAGGGGTTGGAATGACTTCAGAAATTGCCTGCATTCCAAAAATATAAATTAGTGTAATATAATAAATAACATAAGATAATTGAACCTATAAAATATGATATTCAAGCTTACCTCATGCACCATCATAGCACTGTCATGCCCTCATGCATTTGTTAACATTTCCATAAAAGTGGTTGAGATCATTGAATCCCCCAGTTTAGAAGTTACATTCTTAAAAAAACACATAATAACATAAAAATAAGAAAATATTGATTTGATAACATATGCTAGTGACATTAATAACACAATTCAAATTCACTAGCACATGAAAAATAACATAAATTTTTTTTAATATGTTTCAATACATAAAAAACGTAAACAATACTCAATATGTAAAGTTTTTTTAGGTTTATAGTATTATGTTTCTCTTGCCCATGTGATGATAGCATAAAGTAAAGGTTTTCAAAAATTCAATTAAGAAATTGAACGGTAGTATATCAGGTGCCTCCACCAAATATATATGTCTTTCTCAATTAAAAACTTAAACATTCAAATTACTTAATGTCCATTACAATTAGAAACTCAATACTTAACTGTAGTGAATCCTTACAAGTATCTTAAAATAAACATAGTGATCAAAAAATGTCATCCTCACATGAAATTTCCTCATCTGATGGAATAAATACCCCATCATTAATGGACCCTAAATCCACAAATAAATTAATACCATCATTTTCATAGTCTTCATCACCTTTAACTACAGGTAAATTAAAATTAATAAATTCATCATCTTCATGCACTTCATGTCCATGTGGTTGGTCATGTCCTTCAGACACTTTAGTAAACTCGTTGTGATCTTCGTCTTGGTCATATGAATCATTGACAATAACATCATCTCCATCTTGGCTATCTATGTCTTCTGTGGGAACTTCTGCATCTTCAAGTAAATCATGGTCCTCTACATCTGGAACAAATGTTACTCTTTGTCCCCTTGGATCATAATCAATCACAAATAACCAACTAGGTTGTTCTAAATTTGGAATGAGAAAAATTTGGTCACATTGACTTGGAAACACATAAGGTTCAGAAGTGGCTTCAAACCTAGATGTGTTGATCACATGGAATTCATTATTATGGAGCAAGATAGTTTTTTCTTCTCCCACTTCGATAATCTTGTACCAATCAACACAAAAAATAACTTTCTTGAAAGACATAAAATCAAGCTCTATAATATCCTTCAACACAATAGCAAATTGTTCTTTTGATTGGTTGTTTATCATTTGCATGTGAACAAAATTCCACATCAAATGATGTTGAAACTCCACCATTATAAGTTTTTCTCTTTTCATCAACTTTTCTGATGCGATTATGATGACCAAAATTCCACATTCCTTTGTAATATCTTACCTAAATTCATAAAAATATTAACTAATTATATTCAAGGATATAAAAGTTAACAAACAATTTATTAAATATATGAAACATATTAATATATATCACCTCCCCATTTATAGATCCTTTAATGAATTTCAAGTGTTGTTGCATCACTCTATTCTTCCCTTTTGTTTCCTCATTTTTAATATTAGTCTTTAGAAAATTCCATGAGCATCTATCTGGCCACTTTTTTTTATGGCTTGTAGGAAATCCTCGATTAGTGTTTTTTCCATGTCTATTATATATATTGGTCCATGCATTTTCATCTTCTAACTTCTTTTGTTCAGCATACTTCTCCATCCATTCCAACATAAAGTCAGAATTGTATGCAACATACAAATGTAATGCCTCCCACTCCTTAGCATCTACAATGAAAACTATATTTGTTCAATGAATTAATAATTATTTATAGCCATCTATTATAAAATTTAAGATAAAAATAACTACTACTAACATTTTGTTTATCTTTTATCCTCTTTGAAGTCCCTTCACCCTCCATTTTTTCTGCTTCAAATGATTGAGATTGTTTATAATTCCATAATCGCGGAGCTTCAAGATGCAAATGAGGTAAGTACTCACTCAAATGAACCATTTCCTGGAAAACCATGTACCCCTCAACTATGGACCCTTCTGGTCGAGCCTTTTGCCTCACAAATTGTTTTAAGACTTTCATATATCTCTCCACGAGCCAGATTGTTAGAATATGAATGGGACCACATTATTCAATCTCTTCTACTAAGTATATAAGGTAGTGCTCTATAGAATTAAAGAAGCTTTGGGGGAATCACATTTAAATATCACACATCAAAAGTGAAACATTCCTCTTCCAATACTGCAATTAATTCTGATGTATTTCTCTAGATGAGACCCACCTTCAAGTATTACCATGTATTACAATAAAGACTTGTGATTTCTCGTAAACTAAAAGTAAAAACTCATATAAAGGCATAACCAATGATGCACTTCAATTGATAAGATTCATGGAAGAGTATGCATGATGGATTGAAAATACCTCAGATATTTGCATAATTTGTAAATATTGAAAGTGACGTCATGGTCAAAATTACTTGGTATTGTTGTAGGCAACACATGCTACATGACCATTAACAAATAACCATGTTCAAATATGCATGAGCTGATATTATCACAATACTAGCATGACCATTAACAAATAAACATGTTCAAATATGCATGAATTGATATTATCACTAGGATATACAATTTTATAATTAAGTTCCAACAAATCTAACATGTGACAACGTTACCCTTATCCAATTGTGCCAATCATGTGTTTTTAGGCCTGAGAACTCTGATCCATCTCTTGTGAATAAGTTTTTTAATGTCGCACCAAATCCAGAGGAAAATATTATGTTTTTCATAGTAGAAATGATGTTTTCTTTCTCATTTGATGTAAAAGTGCATGGAGCATGAACATATGAGTTTTATTCATGCAACCATATGTTTGGCATGATATTGGAAACTCAAAGGTCCTTTGTTAACTTCATTTTTCCTTCAAGGTTAGTTCCATTTAGATGTTTCCACAAGCACTTTGCCACATTTTTCCCGATGTGCATAGTATCCAATAGGTGGGCTATTGGCAAGTTCTCATAATATTCTAATTTGTAGAAAATAGAGAGTCTTTTCCTTCCTAAGGGAAAAATTTCCCCTTCTTTTTTGTCATACATTTCTTTCCACTTAGCAGGGTTCATATTTATTGGCTTCCTCATTTCCACTTCCTTTCCATTGAACTTATTTTTATCACGCACTCGATAGTGATGATTTTGTGGTAAGAATTGTCTATACTCATCATATACAGTTTTATTGAGATCCTTTGACTGCCTATGCAACATTTTTGGCCCACATGATGGACAACCATGTTTCCCCTTTGTTTGTGGCCCTAAAATAAGATTCTAAACCAAATTTAGTAAATATTAAAATGAATACAATAATTATAAATGTAATTTATAATACATTACAACAACAAATATTACCACAACAAATAGAGAGCACCGGGGTGTCATGAATTGTCCAGATAAGAATCACATGAAAGAGTAAGTTTCTATCATTGACAATTCTTGATACATCATACATATTTGTACCATCCCATAATTCATGAAGCTCGTCAATGCGGGGTTCCATGTATACATCCATATCCTTTACCTGATATTTCCTTAAGTAAACAAAGAGTTTTTTATTAGGTTTAACTGAATTGAAATATTTTTATATAAAATTCGAGACATTAGGGGAATTTTGAGGTCTAATATGGGCCTCCTAAGGAAATTATAAAATAATAGTGGAAATAATAAAAGAATATTTGATTACATCAACAAATTTTAGAGGGAAAAAAGAAAAAACTACTTTTTCAACTCGTATTTTCAACATGTCTCCCAAATTGTTTACTCAAATTTCGAGCGAGAGTACTCGTTGGATGCATAATTTAATTCCTCATCCAAGGAGTACCCATGTTTCATACTTTGATGGACCCTGCTACATGAAAAACTAGAAATACATGAAAAACGTGATTGCAACCACGTTTTTCATGTATTTCTCATTTTTGGTGTAGTAGGGTCCATCAAAGTATGCAACATGGGTACTCCTTGGATGAGGAATTAAATTTTGCATCCAATGAGTACTCCCACTTGAAATTTTAGTAAAAAATTTGGGAGATAGGATGAAAATATGAGTTGAAAAAGTAGTTTTATTATTTTATTATTTTTACCCTTTTACTTAAAAAATAGTGAATCATCCCCCATGGTTGACATCATCATCTTGAATCCTATTGGTTCTTATAAAGTTTATTTTGGTTGTTCATTTTTCTTAGGAGGCCCATTTTAGAACTCAAAATTCCCCTAATGGAGCATTTCATTCATATGTTTTAGTACCTGGTATGATAAGAGTTAACATTGCATGTTCCTTTTTCATTGCCATCCAAGGGGGGAGATTGTTGTTTCTAATTAACACTGGCTAAAAATAATATGTTGTTCTAAGATCTCCAAAAGGATTGACACCATCCATTGCTAGGGAAATTCTTGCATTCCTTGGCTCATTTCTTAAATGTGGCCATTTTTCCTCAATATATTTCCAATATTTACTATCCGCAACCATACACATGAAACCATCTTGGATTATCCCTTGTGCACGGTAATCCATATATTTTTCCAACTCCTTGCACTTGAAAATTCTCTCAAACCTTTGCTTTAGTGGAATGTGTCATAGTACTTTATAAAGAACCTTCTTGGATACTTGATATTGACGATATCTATTTGTGTGACACATTGTACATTGTTATAAATTTTCATTCTCTCCATAGTACAATATATGGTAATTTGGGCATGCATTATATGTCTTGTACTCCATTCCAATGTATTTCATTATTAAAGATACTTCTCTATGAGAATGAGACAACTTATTGTCCTCTGGAAGTATTTTTTTTTCCAAAAGTCTGCATAGTGCAACAATTTTTTTTTATAAGTATACACAATATTCAAAAATTTTAAGACATATGGAGCATTAATTTATAGGAATAGAAAAACCAACCTTAATATATCAGTAAAGCATGTGTTTTTCAATCCATGTGTAACCTTCATGTTCAACAACAGCATAAGCGTCACCAGTATAGAAGATTCAACATTTGAAAAAAGAGGCGTCCTAGCCAATTGAGCGAGGGGTGAATCAATAACTTCTTCAAAAGATGTGTGTCCTGGATAAATTCACTGACACCAGCCTTATTTATTTGTGAAGTGGTTTCATCCATAAATGTGTTTTGTACTTCATCTTGAAAGTGGCTATTATCAATATCATCCATTGGTTCTTCAGGAATATTGGGAACCGGAAGCGACTTTTCATAAAAAAAAATCAATTCAAATTATCAATAATAATGTATTAAATAATGTGCATATTTATTTATTATAATAATTTTGTTTTTAATTATAGTATACCTCTTCTATATAAACTCCATGGTCCAATCTATGGATACCAAATAGCCTTCACCAGTTTCTTATTTTAGCACATTTTGCAACTACAATATATCATTTCATTGAATTATTCATCTGTCCATGGAACAGGTCTTGTTGCCCATTCATCTCAATATTAAGATGATGATGTGCTATTTTCCTAAATGCACCATGTACTATGCTCAATAAGACTACAACTTTTAACTTGATTATTAATTATTTTTCGAGATAACATGACGAATGAATAAACCTAGGGAGTGAATCTATGAATATTTAATTTTTTAGTGTTGAGTGAGTATTGAAAATCTATCCAACACTTTGAGGAAAGTCTCTCAAAGTGTTCCAACAAGCCTTTAACTAGTCACAAACTAACTTTTTAAGTATCCTTTTGTAATTATTTCTAAAACTAAAACCAGTGTCTAACTAAATCAACAACATAAATACTACAAATACCAAAAAAATCATAAATACCCGGTCTGCCATTTGTATATATACCAAGAAAGTAATGTAATAGAAATATCCAAAGAAAAATGTGTGGACGTTAGTTAGGATCATTACATAAATAAATTTTGAAATATATGACAACATGTTTACAAAAAAAACTTTTACTATTTTGTTTCTGATTGTAAATTCACAAAATGCAGGACACAACGAATAATAAGTTCTCTTCAATGGGAAATGGGACCCATGATGAGAGCTAAGACATTTCGAAGTCACCTCATTATGCCTATACAAATCAAATTATCATAGTTACATTGTGACTTGATGGCCTGAGATTCATAGAGAGCCACATGAGGTTTTCCAACAACCAAAAATCAAATGTTATTTTGTTTTGAGATAAAGGATCTAGGTGAGTTGCATTATTACTATGACATTCTAATGACTAGATATATGCATAATTAGAAGTATCAAAGCATTGTCCTCAAACAATTTTGAATGAAGGACATCAAGCCTATATCAATTTTTCTCCACCAAAACTGAAAATTATCACACAACTAGCAGCTATAATGATGTTGATTGGGTTACAAACATTGATGGAAGAAAGTTGATGATGGATTATGTCTTTAATCTGTGTCGGGGGAAATCAATTGATGTAGAAGATAATACTATGTTGCTTGACCAAGTATATATGGTTCATGATCTGACTTGGTGGTCATAGAAGTGGCACATTGATTTGTTTTATCATGTTGGCATTCATATTGATCTTCGTGCACCTTAGAGCCCAACAACCAATGAATCGCCTAGGACTGCCCCAAATAAAACCAAAACTCGTTGGAGGAAGAAAATACTACCAAAAGAACTGAAAGACATGCTCATAAAAATAAAAAAGTATAAAAAACTTACCCCAGTTGATGAAAATGCCAAAAGGGGAGGATGATTTGAGGGAAACATTACTATTTATAAGTATTACCTTCTCTGAAAGCCCAAGGAAATCTAGAAAATAGATGGAATAATTGCTTTTTCTCTTTGTAAGGTTTTCATGGAAACAATTAATAAATTATATCAATTGCATTACATATCCATACAAGGGTTATTTGTAGTCACAATTATATGTCTTGTGTAGCTTTACTGGCCATACTGCTCACAATATTCTTCTTGCTGCCTCAGTTGACCTCATAATGAAATGAAGATGATAATGCACGATCAAGGAATATTGGGCCCAAATCCTATGTTTCTACTCATAAATCTCCTCGAAAGGAATAAGTTCACTGTTAGAGCTACCAAGATAAATTCTCCTGCCCACAACAATTTGGAGCCTCGCTTCTTCCCATAATAAGGTGTTTGCCTATATCAAGTTTTCTCCACCAAAACTGAAAATTTTCAGATAGAAAGCAGTTGTAATGATGTTGATTGGGTTATAGACATTGATATAAGTCTCCTCTCTGTATATGTTGAAAATATTAAAGTCACCTGCAAAACCCCGTGCAGGAGAAACAGAGTACAACAGGGGTAGAGGTTGAGTGCACACCTTGGTGTATTCAACAGAGTTTTAATGAAGCCTGCAAAGTGAACTTATGTTTATGGGCACAACCACCTTTGCAGAAGGAATTGAATAAATTGTGGTCTCAACCACACAATAGCAGAGTTTATTAAAACAGTCTTATCGGGTGTAAAAGCCCTCACCAACCAAATAAAACGAGTTTATGTCATGTGGAAAATTTTTGAATGGGCCACGTCATGGTGGACCCCATTTCAATATCGCCCATCGCCAATGTTTTTGTGTCTTGTTGATGTGAAGTTCTGATGCGATGCGATGTTGCGATATCGCACATCGCACATCACAATAGACAATTCTTATGCCTCCTTAAATATTTCATCGCCAATATTGCGATGTGATGTGGTCCCTACCATCGTCGCAACATCGCAAAATCGCAATCGCAATCGCCAAAGTCCAAAGGTCCAAACCATTCATCCGCCGATCGCTGATGCGATGTGGTCCAATTGCCAACTCAGCCAGTGCATGGACCAATCATAGTTTATCACACAAGTTTTTGGCCTGACGTCACTATCACCTTTTGGTACGCGAATTTCTTATGAAATTGGGCTTATGTTTTGTTTGAGTTCCGGTAGGCCCAGCACCAGCCAATAGGAAATCGTTCGCATTGATTTTGGGTCTACTGATGTAGGGCTCATTTGTTATGCAAAAATGTTTGCAATTCAGCTTAATATTTTTTTGAAGTCGGGGTTCATTGGTTAATTAAAATTTTGATATGTTTTATTGTCGCGTGGAGTATAAAGGTTTAAAAGAGCCGGACCCCACCAAAGTTAAACACCGCCCAGATCAATGGGCGAGAGCACAGCTGAACCATATCAATGGTTTGTGGGAGCACGAGTTCCGTAGAGGTTAGCCGGAGGGGGTGCCTCTGCAGTTGACCAGGAAATCGCGCATTGACCAAAGATCAACGACTATCGTTCACTACGGCAGCACAACATAGTTTTGTTGTACCCGCAGAGGAGTGCCTCCGCAGGGACCCACAGAGGGGTGTTGTCAATATAGTGTTGTAATAAGTTTTGTTTTAATTTTAAATGTACCGTGCCATATATAAAGTTGCCGAATAGTATAGTTTATTTTAATTGTTGTCGCAAAGACAGACTGTGTTGTGTATTGTAATGCCTGAAGGAAGAAAGAGATACAGAGAGAAAAGATTGTAACACTGCATTTGTAGTAGCTAATTCATTGTAAAACTATAAATTCATTCTGAATACAAAATCTCCATTTTGTAATATTTTTTCATGTTAATGAAATAGTTTTCAATTTTTGTGCCATCTCTGTCCAGCATTCGAAAATTTTATATTGAATCTCTATGTTGTAGAGGAGAATCTCTATTCTCCCTGTGTGTTCGGAATATTCAGAAATTCCAACATGGTATCAGAGCTAATCTAGGCTCTTTGAAGGTGTCAAAGAAGCTGAAGGAAGAAGGAAGCTTGTTGTAGCAGTTCACCAGAAGATCTCCAGCAAGCCCAACAAAAGTTCAAGTCCAGGTATTTCTAAAAAAAAACAGAGTCTTGATTTGTTTAAAAGAGTGCAGTCCTCAGAGATAGAGTTTGTCTTTCAAAGAAGGAAAGATAGTTTGTTTAAGAAAAAAACAGTCAAGTTTATTACATAGTTCAATGTGCTAAGTCATGGTAGGAGCCAGCACAAGCATGAGTATTGGAAATACTCAGCTCCCAAAATTTTATGGGAAGAACTATGATTATTGGGCCATTACCATGAGAGCCTTGTTTGCCTCTCAGGATCTATGGGAGTTTGTAGAAGATGGTTTTGAAGAACCAGTAGATGAAAATTCCTTTAATGCCTTGACACAGGCAGAGAAGGATTTTTTGAAGAGAAATAGGAAGAAGGACTCTAAAGCCCTCTTCTATCTCTATCAAGCAGTATAGGAGAGTGAGTTTTGAAGGATAGAAGCAGCTAAAATATCTAAGGATGCATGGGATACCCTCCAAATTTCCTATCAAGGTATGGAGAAGGTGAAGACAACAAAGTACAATTGCTGAGGAGAGATTTTGAAACTCTCTGTATGAAAGAGTCTGATAACATAGACTCATTCTTCACACATGTGATTTGAATGGTCACATAGATAATGTCTCATGGAGAGACACTTAAAGAAAGAAGGATTCTGGAGAAAGTGTTGAGGAGCTTACCCTCAAGGTTTGATGTTATTTTAACCACCATTGAAGAGACAGAGGATCTCTCAAAGTTCACAGTTGATGAACTTCATGCATCACTGATGACTCATGAACAAAGATTGGGAAGATTAGTAAACCCATCTTTGGAGCATGCCTTCTAGACCCAAATGCCTTTTGGAAGAGGAAGAGGTCAAGGAAGAGGAAGAGGAAGAGGTAGAAGCCAAAACAAAGGAGGAAGAAACAACGCTTCACATATTTATGTAAGGAGCTGCAATCAGAATGAAAGCCAAGGCCAAAGCAGTAGCCAACAAGGTGGAAAACAACATGCTCATGGACAAAGGTATGACAAATCCAATGTCCAGTGTCATTATTGCAAAAAATATCGGCATTATGCCAATGAGTGTAGGAAAAATTAAAATGACATGAATAATAGGCAAAATGCTAATATTACAAGAGAAGAAAAGAACCCAAATAATGTGATATTAACATGTAATGTAGCACAATATAGGTAGGATGATGTATGGTTCTTAGATTTAGGCTGCAGTAATCACATGACTGGAAACATAGCAATGGTTGCCAATCTTGATGAAGATGTTAAATCTGAAGTAACAACTGGAACTGATACTAAGATCTCTGTCTAGGGAAAAGGTAGAGTAAGTATCTGTGCAAGAAATGGAGAGCAGAAATTTGTGCCAGATGTATATTATGTTCCTGGCTTGTAATGTAATCTTTTGAGTGTTGGGAAGCTCATTAACAAAGGTTACAATGTATTCTTCAAAAATTATGTGTGCACAATAATGGACATACCTCCAAGCAAGAAGGTTATTTCAGAAGTGCAAATGACCAGCAATAGAATGTTTCCACTCAAGCTCATTATAGACTTGAAGGGAAAGAGAAAGAATGTAGCAGCTGTAACTCAAGAGGTATTTCAAATGGAAGTGAAAGATGAGAATTGGTTATGGCACTTGAGATTAGGACATCTCAATTTCGGAGGACTGAACTTGTTGCACAGAAAAGGAATGGTAAGAGGAATACCATTGATTAATAAACCGGACAGCCTATGTGAAGGCTGTATCTTGGGAAAACAACACAGAGAAAATTTTCAATCAGCAAAGAGCATAAGGGCAAAGGAACCCTTAGAAATTATCCATTCAGATTTTTGTGGGCCAATGCAAACATCATCAATATCAGGCAACAATTACATGTTGACCTTCATTGATGATTTCACAAGAAAATTATGGGTTTATTTCTTGAAATATAAAAGTGAAGTGTTTGAGAAATTTTGCCACTTTAAATCTCTTGTAGAGAAACAAAGTGGGTAGCATATCAAAGTCTTAAGGACTAACAGAGGAGGTGAGTACATCTTAAAATAATTTCTGCGTTTTTGCAGAGAAAATGGCATACATAAACAGTTTACCCCAAGGTACACACCTCAACAAAACAGTGTTGCAGAAAGGAAGAATAGGACCATCATGGACACAATCAGAAGTATGTTGAAGGCAAAACATTTGCCAAATGAGTATTGGGTAGAAGCAAAAAATTTTGTGGTATATATTTTGAATAGATGCCCAACAAAAGCAGTGATGAATAGAGTTCCAGAAGAAGCGTGGAGTGGAATAAAGCAAGGAGTCACCCACATGAGAGTTTTTGGGTGTGTGGCTTATGCACACGTTCCAGATCAGCTAAGAAAGAAGTTTGACAGTAAGGGTTAGAAGTGCATCTTCCTTGGATACTATGAAGAATCCAAGGGTTATAGACTGTATAACCCATCACCAATGAAATTTTTTATAAGAAGAGATGTGAAATTCATTGAATAAGAAGCATGGGATGGAAGCATTGAGAAAACAGTCAATCTCAAAAGTTGTTTGTCTCATGATGAAGATGAGGAAGATGTGGCTGAAAGGAACACCTCATCAGTATCACCACCTCCACCAACACATGTACAGCAAGGGACACCACAAGTTGGAGTAAGAACACCCTTGAGAAGAAATTAGAGTGCTTCTCCAAGCACACCACAAGGAGAATATTTAAGTGGTTCTTCAAGCACAGCTACACCAAGTGAAAGAGGAACCAGATTTAGAAATTTGAATGATATCTATGAGCAAGAGGCAACAAATGAAGGTTTAAATTCTTTATTTTCTTTATATTATCATGTTGATGATCCTATTCATTTTGAAGATGCAGTGAAAGACAAAAAATGGATAGATGCTATGGATGAAGAAATGAATGCAATAGAGAAGAATAAAACATAAGAATTGGTTGATCTCCCAAATGGTAAGGAAGTCATTGGAGTGAAGTGGTTCTACAAGACCAAAAGAAATTCTAAAGGTAATATTGAAAGGCACAAGGCCAAACTTGTTGTCAAAGGATACAAGCAGCAACATGGAAGAGGTTATGAAGAAAATTTTGCACCAGTTGTAAGAATGGAAATAGTGAGAGCAGTGGTATCCATAGTAGCACAAAACAAATGGAAGGTTTACCAAATGGATGTAAAATCAGCATTCCTAAATGGAGTATTGATGGAAGAGGTTTATGTTGAACAACCTCTAGGCTATGAGAAAAGGGGCCAAGTACACAAAGTTTGCAGATTGAAGAAAGCTCTTTATGGGCTGAAACAAGCACCAAGAGCATGGTACAGTAGGATAGATTCCTATCTGCTGGAGAATGGGTTTGAAAAATTTGAAGGAGAACCCACACTATACATCAAGGAGAAATATGGTAAGATTCTCATTGTTGTTTTGTATGTTGACAATGTGATATTCATAGGTAATGATGATTACCTCATTGAAAATTTTAAAATAGTCATGAAGTATGAATTTGAAATGACTGATATGGGATTGTTGAGATACTTCTTAGGAATAGAAATAGAGCAAAATTAAAATAAAATTTTTATTTCTCAAGAAAATTATGTTAATGAAGTTTTGGAAAGATTTAATATGTAGGATTGCAAGGCAAAAATTACTCCCACAGTAATGGGATTGAAACTCAGCAAAGATGACAACAGCAAGGATTTTGATCCTAGTTTGTACAAGAGCATAGTTGGCAGCCTCATGTATTTGACTGCAACTAGGCCTGATATTATTCATGTTGTTAGTTTGATTTCCAGATTTATGGAAAGGCCAAAAGAAGCACATTGGCAGGGAAAAAAAAAGAATTCTGAGGTATGTGAAAGGAACTAAAAGGTATGGAATTCTATATACCACTTCAGAAAATTCTAAATTGACTGGATCTACTAACAGTGATTGGGCTGGAAGTATAGATGACCAGAAAAACACATCTGGTTATGTTTTCATATGGGTTCAGGAGCCATTTCATGGGCTTCTAAGAAACAACCTATTGTAGCATTGTCTACAACAGAGGTAGAGTATGTGGCAGCTACAGTAGTAGCATGCCAAGCAATTTCGATGAGAAGAATGTTGAGGAGTTTATGTCAAGAACAGGTAAAAGGGATAGTGATTTATTGTGACAATAGCTCAGCTATAGCATTTTCAAAGAATTATGTGTTTCACAAAAGAACTAAACACATAGATGCAAAGTTTCACTACATTAGGGAGCTAGTGAACAATGGAGAAATTGTTTTACAACATTGTAGAATAGAGGAGTGGTTTTTTGACATTATGACAAAGCCATTGGGGCAAAAGAGTTTTGAATATTTGAGGAAATGCTTGGGTATGACAGATAACCCAGCATCTGACTTTAAGGGGGAGTGTTGAAAATATTAAAGTCACATGTTTCATCTCATTTTACAAAAATCTTGGTTTGGGTTCAAAAACTTATCTTCAAAGTTTGAGTTTAAGAACATTTCTTGGAAGAAAATTGATTTTATAAAAAAATGTTTTGGGTTTAAAGAATTTTTTTGGAAGACATTTCTTCGAGGCGGTCTGATTTTGGCAAAAGCTGTTTTGAACTTAAAAAAATTTCTTGGACATATATTCAAAAAACATTTCTTAGAGGTACGTACGTGTTTTGAGTTGAAGTAAATCTTTTAAGCTTCGTTCCATTTTTATAAGATATTTTTCTCTCGAATTTTTTAAAGTGTTTTGGATTGGAGTATGTATTTTTTGCAAAAAAATTACACTGAATTTTTTTAAATTAAATCTTTTTTTATATTTCTTGTAATTGAGTTATTGTCTAATTTTTTGAAGGAAATTTCTTGAACTTCATACCCTATTATCATGGGAAATCGAAGAACTTGTGCGAGAAAATATGATCGAAAAAGAGACCCTGAGGAACGTAGAGAAGAGACGAGACAATCTCGCAAAAGAAAGTTAGAAACCCTCTCAAATATTGAAGAGGAAAATCAACCTCAAGTAGAAATTGAAGCAGGTATGTAAATGTAAATATTATGATCTATTGATATATTTAAAATTTTCCTAATGTAAAATGTGAAGCTTAATTTTTATTTGATGAACTAATTCGAAAAATATTTTGTTTAATGTAAACAGACAGAGATATTCCTCAAAATATTGAAGAAGAAAATCAACCTCAAGCAGAAATTGAAGCAGGTATGTAAATGTAAATATTATGATCTATTGATATATTTAAATTTTTCCTAATGTAAAATGTGAAGCTTAATTTTTATTTGATGAACTAATTTGAAAAATATTTTGTTTAATGTAAACAGACAAAGATATTCCTCAAAATATTGAAGAAGAAAATCAACCTCAAGCAGAAATTGAAGCAGGTATGTAAATGTAAATATTACGATCTATTGATATATTTAAAATTTTCCTAATGTAAAATGTGAAGCTTAATTTTTATTTGATGAACTAATTTGAAAAATATTTGAAATTTTAGATATATTTATTAATTTAGTTATTTATTGAATATGTACTATTTTTTTGAATATGTACAGATGAAATCACTATCGATAATGAGATGTTAGAAAATGTTGACACTCACACATATGAGATAAAAAACCTGACCATGTTATATGATATCGTGTTAACTGCATTTTTGAAAAGTATTTCTTAAATGAGCGGGTGACAGTTCAGGCTCAAATGTTGAAAGGTCTCCTATCATTAAGGAAATTAAAAGAAGCTACGACACTATTGGTTATTCGAAAATCAACCAAAGATAAAAAAAATGAAGGAAGAGGTGATAAAAAATATGGGTAGTGCTGTAAAGTCAATGAAGAGATCTAGAGAGAAAGATGTTTCAATTGTACGTAGAGGAATACAGATGGAAATGGTTTCCTCAAGTACTCAAGAGAATCATTTG
The DNA here is from genome assembly GCA_034641835.2 of Pinus albicaulis. Lineage (NCBI taxonomy): Eukaryota > Viridiplantae > Streptophyta > Pinopsida > Pinales > Pinaceae > Pinus > Pinus albicaulis. The sequence goes on from CM076574.1 coordinate 986,248,864, forward strand.
GTAACATCTATGGCACGAGCACTGGGAACCTCGCGAAAAACTTTGCACAAACATCGGAAATTTCGGTTGCAAATAGATGTAAATGATGAACTCGCTTGTTGGAGAGCTATTTGTAGGCAACCATACAAAGATAGACTTGGAGAAAATGTTAAAAAAATAATATATGAATATTGAAAGAACAATTCGCGTGTTTCACCAACTGCAAGGCATGTGATGCGAAGAAGAATAACACAAAATCAGTACGAAGAACATGAAAAACATCTCTTGGAAACCACTCAGATAGAGTTATTCAACAAGTTCAAAGAAGAGAATCGTCAAATTCATGTTTCACTCAGTGTTTTTGTTCAACAAAAACCATGGTATGTAAAACCTATCACCGTACGCGACACTTGTTGTTGCCGTTATCATGTGGAATTTGAGTTATATTATGACACATTCCTTGATTTTAGTAGAACATTATGGAAGGATTCACCTCCTCCTTCCACTATCCGTGAATTCATATCTCAAATTCTATGTGAAAGAGAAAGCGATGAACTATTTTACAAAAAGAAATGTGTTGGTGGTAAAAAATGCGATGATTGTGGAAATTTGACTAAATTTCAAAACAAATATCGTATTGATAGAAATGATCAATCATTGTCCAACATGAAAGTGAAATGGAAGAGATATGAATATATCGATACATCGATTCAAGGTGCAAATAGTGTTAAAAGAATTGAATTACTGGCAGATGAATTTTTTCTGATAGACTTTTTGAGAAAGTTTGAGGCAGAAATTTGCAAATACACCAAGCATTCCCATAGAGCTCGATGGAAAGACTTGCAATTCAAAAAATCTCGTGAATTTTTTCCACCAGGGACCATTTTGTCAGTGATTGATTTGGCAGAAAATTACACATTTGTTCCACAAAATTAAATTCAGAGTGAATACTATCATTCTGACTAAGTCTCCATGTTCATCCATATTCTATATAGACATGCTGAATAAAATGTCGATCATATAGAAAGCACGAGTGAAAATCGACATATCATTAAAGAATATCACTTTTATATCAGTGACGATCATACACATGATACATGTTTTGTACAACATTGTTTTGGAAAAATTTATGATTCATTGAAAAATCGTGGAATAACATTCAATGAACATTGGATATGGTCAGACGGATGCGCAGGTCAATTCAAATATGCACGATCATTCTTTTGGTTGTGTTGTATTCATAAGAAAACCTGCATTAAACATTGTTGGAATTTCTTTGAAACTGGCCATGGAAAAGGAGAACATGACGGTGCAGGAGCATGCATAAAACGAGTACTTCGAAGATATCAAATGAACCACTCTGCAAGCCGACTTGTGAACGTTGAAGAAGTTGTTCAATGGTGCATCGCTGCTCTAAGCCATGAGAGAAACCCATCAAGAGAAGTGCGAAGGTACATTCAATTTAATTTATATTGAAAATCTAATTTTAAACATTGTACATTTATCATGCAATGATTATCTTTGATTGTATTTTGATATCATATTTACAAATTCTTCTTTTAATTTTCCATATAAAGGTTTTTCTGGCATATTGGAATCGAAGACATAGATAGATCAATTGGAAATGACGTTGAAACAATAAAAGGGACTCGAAAATTGCATTCAATTCAAACAAAGTCGTCCAGAAATGTGTTTGCATTGGATAAAAGAAAATATTCTCGTTTTTGTGATGTTTGCATAGACAACACAAAATCCAATGACGTTTGTGAAAACAAAATGTATGTGAACGATTGGAAACATACAGAGCTAAATACAAAGGAAAAAATGTCTGTTGCAATGTTTGAAGAAATGCAATTAGAGGAAACTACAATATCATCCGATGGTGATCGAGTTTCTGATCTTGTTAGAGAAGGTAACATTTGAATTACTTTCTAATGATTTAAAGATCTAGAAATAAATTTAAATATGCATAATTTTGTTAAATTTATTTTATTGTGAAGGAGATTTTTTTGCTGTAATTGCACCTATTGACAACGATGAAAATGTGAAGTATTATTTGATGCATTTCACTGAGCGAAAAATGAAATTATTACAAAACTATAATGATCATGGATTTCAGTATGACAGAGGGTCTATTATATTGAAAGGTTATTTTTTTAGACAAACTCATCAAAGTGGAGAATTTTTTTACTTTGAAGACTATGAACTTGATTCCATAAGTTGTCAATATAGTCACTTGGTGTGTGCATCACACATAAAGTTGATATAAGTTCAATCAAAGAAAAAATCTAAAATTAAGAGATGGAAAATGTCAAAATCCGATCATGAACAGATTATTGAAGATGGAATTCCATTAGAATTTTTTTGATTGAATTGTCCAACAATTTATTATCTTTGGATTAAATATGTTTTAGAACTTCCAGTACTCAACTAAAAATTGAGCTGCTTATGTTATTTGTGCAAGTGTTTGCACATGTACAAATTGTTTGGGTACAAGCACGTGCTCTAGTATCAACTGAAAGTAGTTTTTCTATACATGTGCATTGATGAAAAATGTTATATGTATTGGATATATATATGTTCTAGAATGAAATTCATTGTTCTAGTTTTACTATGTGCATTGATGAAAAATTATTTACGTACTCAATATATATGTTCTAGAATGCAATTAACTGGAACTATTTTTTCTATGTGCATTGATGAAAAACTAGTTGGATTTTCTGGTAAAAAGTATGAACACAATGTAAATAAATCATCTGCAATATAGTTTTGTACGAAAATTCCTTTCAGACAAGAGACTCGGAGCACTTCTCCGACTTTTGGTGGGATTTGACCCACATCTCTAATCCTGATTGAAAATCTAGTACAGAATCTGCTTGTCCAATGGTTGGATATGTTCAAAGTGCATTCATGAAAAATGTTACTTATCTTGAATAGATATGTTCTAGAATGCACAATTAATTGTTCCAAGTAGTTTTTCTATGTGCATTGATGAAAAACTAGTTGGATTTTTTGGTAAAAAGTTTCAACAATGTAAATAAATCGACAAGGCTACGTATTTGAGTGCATTAACGACATTGACCCAAATTCAACAAACATATATATGTACTAGAGACTTATATTTCAAATCAAAATTAAAGGGATAATTTGTACATATATCTACTTCTTTAAACTCTTTTTTCAATTAGAGCTCAATTGATACATGTTTAGTTGCATTGAAAAGATAAGTTCTTCCTATTGGAAATTTCTTCATTCAAACAAAACTACATGGAGAGATCCAAAGCAATCTTAAAATTCCAAATGTACTTCAACCATCAAAATGTGCCAAATGTAGATTGAAACCATCCAAAACTTTAAAATTTTAAAAACTTTTGATAATATATCGTGCAACATTAAAACATTAAACATCACATGCGAAATTTAGATTGAAACCGTTCAAAACTTGAGTTTAAAAAACTTTAAATTATATATAGATCGTTACTTCACATGCCATGCCAATTATAGTTCAACTAGATCCCTAAGGACTACTGGCTAGTTGAGGTAAAGAATGCATGCGTTTAATGCATTCATCTCTTTCCATTCTCCTCCTCCCTCCTTTTCGTTCATCTGTCAATCTCTAAGCAGGGCCAATAAACTTGGATTGCCTTACCCTTCCTTGGCCTACTATAAACTTGGGTAGAGATTCGTGTCGTGCTGTTAGGAACTACATTTATAGATAGGGATGGATATTCATGTCATGCTGTTAGGGAATAATGATGTTAGGTCATGCATGACCAGATTCATGGATATTATGATTAATAAAAATGATTATATCTAAGCCGAGGATCTAGTCGTGATGGATTTATTCCACCTTTCTTTTCGATTCGATTAGGATCTAGCATTTATTTTGGATTTGGTCGATTCAGTATTTTGGAGTTATGCATAGAAACATTTAACATTATATACCACATGCGCAAATGTAGATTGAAACCATCCAAAACTTTAAGTTGTAGATTGAAACCATCCAAAACTTCAAGTTCTAAAAACCTTTTGATTATATATTGTGCAACATTAAAACATTAAACATTTAAATTTCATTAAATATCACATGCAAAATGTAGATTGAAACCATCCAAAACTTGAGTTTTAAAAACTTCACATGCCATGCCATTTATAATTCAAATATCCAAAAAAAACATTTAACATTAAATATCACATGCCAAATGTAGATTGAAACCATCCAAAACTTTTAACTTTTAATTTAACAAAAAAAATTAGATCACAACATTCCTTCACATGCCAAATGTACTCCAAGCATCCAAAACTTAAATTTTAAAAACAAAAAAAATTATAACACATGTCATTACATAACATGCCAAATGTAGTTCAGATGACAACATTACTTCACATTCACATGCCAAAAGTACTAAAACCATCCAAAAATTAAATAAAACAAATTATATTAACAATGTAATAAAATATGTCCAAAAATTGTAATTCGCACAAGTATCAAACTGTATCAAGTTTAACAAATTCTAAGACCATCTAAATTTTGAAATCAAATTTACTGTAAATCATGTCCATCAAATGGAGACAGATCTAGCGTCTTCCCTACTAGGGTCTCAGTCCGCGCCCTATCATGTGAATGGGAAACCTACATACACAATGCACATGTACTTGAACATTAAAATTTGATGTTTTAAAAATGAATGAGAATATATATATCTAGAACTTCATGTAAAAAAAAAAATATAACAAAAAAATCATGCAATACCTCATAAGGTTCCATCTCCATTTGATGAACAGGTTCTCCCATAGGAACATCTGCAGTGGTAAACTGTACAATATACATGTACAATTAAATATATATATAAATATATATATATATATATATATATATATATATTTAAATAATTTATATAAATTAAAAACTTTCAAATGAAAATGCATGTGTACATATATAAACTTATTTTCAATAATATTAAAAAAAGGAACTAAAGACAACTTGTTCAAATGTTGTGGATGTTCCTATCTCCGTCGCTAGAGTCCGCGGATTAAAGAAATCTTCTATAGGAACCTAAATTCAAAAATTTTTAAATAGCTCAAAATATAGATCTCTCTCTCTCTCTCTCTCTCTCTCTCTATATATATATATATATATATATCTCAATTTTTAATGGAACTTTTTGAGGTAGAATATATATATATATATATATAACTTTTTAACATAAATTTTAAACTCGTGAAAAATTGTCCATACTTGTGGCTCATCTCCCAATGAAGTAGAAGGTATATCTCATAAGGAAGAAGAAGGTACCACCATCCCAAAAACATCAGACGGAATCGGTACCTGTTAAAACATTTTATCAAATTATATATATACATACATGTACATGTGTGGCAACTATTATTTATTTTAGAGTCACTTAAAAAACACTAACATACATGTGCCAACATATCATGATGGTCGGACCCATCTGCATCGTTTGAGCCAGAGGTCCCGAACGTAATATTAACATTTTCATCACGCATCATGCCTGAGAACTGCAAATGGTGTTTTAACATATAATCATACATTTTTGTTAGATTAATGTACACATACAAATAAATGTACACATGTACATACACATGTATTTATTACAAATTGTACACATGTATATGTAAATATAATTTCAAACCCTAAGGTCACTAACACATACCGTTCCGGTGCCCTCTTCCTCATGAAAAATTAGGTCTTGCAAACCATTGCGACAATTTATTGCATATGTTCGGAAATCTTCAACATTCATGTTGTAAATCTCCTCATCTGTACAATAAACAAAATTGGCACGTGCATTTTCACGTGCTCTTTGTCGATTTAAACAAAGATCGACTCCACTCAATCCGCTATGAACATTGTCGATCATAACATCCCTTTCTTCTCGACTTATTTGAGAAGTCGCATCCATCTCTGATCGCAGAGTTTCGACTCGAAACAGTCGACTCACCAATGGCGGCTCAGGGCGAGGCAACTCCACATCTCACTTAGCGCCCTTATGGTCATATAATCGACCTTTCCCCAGGCCAAAAAATTCTGACAGAAGGTCATTGTAGTTGGGTTTCATACCCAAAAAAAATTCTGCATAAAACATTTGTGCAAAATAAACAGGAACCTCATCATTCCATGGAAGCCTTCCAAAGGCCGCAAGATGTTGATCATACAAATAACGAGCTTTGTCTGGGTGCTTGAAATACTGCACCTTCAACATTTTTCTTTTTGGCCCTTCCTTATAATTAAACATTGACTTGGCCACTTCTCTTGTAACTTTTTGTTTTATGTCCTCCCATTTATCGGGACCCATCACTGTTTCTTTTCTCTTTCTCATCAGTTCTACAAATGAATCGGTCATTGGCCCAAGATTTTTGTACACATTTACCATTTCACCCAATGAATGTGTAACTATTTCAAGGCTTTGTCGACTCTCAGTAGGTAGAGACAAAGCCACGAGATCTCTTTGCAATTTTGCATGAAGTCTTTCACACCTTTGTAAGGTGCATTCCGCCATGTTGGTTTCCCATGGTATATCAGTAATCTCAGCCGGATAAGTTGTGCTGGGTTGACAGTCTTCTTCTTGAATGTAGCGGGCTGCCCTACGTCTATTTTGACCACTAGTTCGAACATTTTCAGCCTCTGCATCAATATATATATATAATTTCGTATATTAGAAAAAACACGTGTAAAAAAAGTTGTACAAATTTAATGAAAAGATATTGAAATTGATGGCAACCATGATGTTTTTGGTTAACATCTTCTCCAACATGACCCTGCTGAGAACCAGACCCAGAATTACGCTGCTGAGAACCAGACCCAAAATGACCCTGTTGAGAACCAGCAGTCGTTGATTGGCCTTCGGGGGAATAAATATCACCCCCTTCACGCAACCTGCTACCACTCATACCTCGATCGGTTGAACCATGGCCACGCTCCTCCTACAACCCTTCTCCTCTTACCTCCTAAAAATTAAAATATGAAACTTATTAACAACTAATTTAACTCACAAAGTTAATAAAAAATCAATTCCATATGTACACACATGTATGGAGATTTAAGATTATATTTAAATACCGTGAACATCCCCCAATCCCTGAACCTCCATATGGGATTCGGCTAATCTTCGTTATTCATCCTCCATGATATATATCTATTGGTCGACATTTACACAAAATAGATTTCAAAAAATCAATTTGTAATTTAGTGTACACAAATTATGTAGAACACAACTTTCAAAGCAATAATTGATCATGTTTGAAATTAAATTTAATCGAAAAATAAATTATAAAAATGATAAGTTCACCAAATTGCGCTTTACATGGTGGGAGCACACTTGGTATAAAATTTACCACTTATACACTGTAGTTTGTGGGAGAAATGACACATGTACATAGTTTACCTTAAATTTCTTGTGTTTTATGGATATTAAAATTAAGAACTTCTATTTAGATCCATTCCAGAGATTGACTGTAGGGGCATTTACTAGATATGTCACCTTTCGTAAAAGATGAGATCCAGAGGCTACCTGGCCCTTTACAGACTCTACCCATAGAACTTGTAGAAGTAAATTCTAGAGGCATTAACAATATAAAAGAACGTTTTCATGCTTAGAAATGGGAATGTGTCTCTTTCCCTACGCAAAAAAATAGTTCAAGGTAGTTAATCTTCATAGACACGTCATCAAGCAGGTCAATGTTATCATTCCCAACTTACTTTTCATGAAATTAGGCTTGGAATCCTCTACAACCTGGTGGATGGAGTTGAATGGGAACTAGGTCAAGGCCTTTACAAAATACATGCTAGTGAATAACACTTACTAGGTTATGCCAACAAATAAAGTGGCATAAATGTTTTCTCCTCAAGGTTGTCCAATTGGGTGTGTAATACCAGCTTCACCCATTTCCTAATAGGTTTCTCTCTTAGGTTACAAATGTCTTCCACCTTATTAGTTATATATTTTTCAATTTCCCATGGATTCCTTGAATTTTTTCTCCTACCATCTCCCTCTCTCACTCCCCAAATTATTGTCATCAAACATGCCCCATTGAGGATCTGGATTAATGTTTGCACCATACTTAGAACTGTCATTGTTGCTAATTGAAATTGGAGTCATGTATACTATATTTCTTGCTTAAGTGGCTCTTACTTGGACAATATCCTAAGATAGTCTGACATGATGGTCATATGAGATTGGAAGCCACTTGGTGTAATTTTCCTTAAATCTTCAAAAAAACAGAGCAAAAATGTCATTTTCAATCATTTTTTATTAGCTTCTACATACAACAGATGTTATCACAATTTCAACACAATCATGTTCCATGAGCATGAATTATGAATGTCACAAGCCAAATTGCAAGGAAATTTGCATTCATTTTAGGCAAAAGAAGGCTATGACATTAAGGTCCATGCTAGAAAAAATTATGCAAATAAGGTTGCTAAGTCTTGATACTTACCATGTGTTTCAAAGCCATAATGAAGGTTGGCTTTGAGAGTGTCCTCTCAAAGCCCTGTCTTGAGATGAAATTTAATTCAATGTCTCTTAGAGTTGCAAGGTGAAATTGATAGAACTATTTGATTTCTTTACCATAGATGGATATCTCCTTTCATCTATACCTTTCTCTACCATCTTATTTCCAAGTGAAATGGGAATTTTCACATTTTGAATGCCATTACCATGTAATTTGGTAGTCTCCTAGCTATACCTATCACAAGTAAGGTTGTCATACCAAACTATTTCTCTTGATCAACTCAGTGACCATGACTCTCTTCTCACACTCCTTACCATATAAGATCTTCAATTGTACATGTCACACAAAGTTGGGGGTTCTAGGTCTACACCTATTAGGTAAAGTTACATATTTTATGTCATTGTGGTCCTTAAATTTGGAGGTGTTCCACCTAAAAAAGTAGGCATTAAATATGGATGAAAAGGATTTGTTTTAACTTTGATAGAATTTCCTCGTGGAATTACTAAATTTCTCGACGACATCATGCTAGCTTTGCTTAGAGATGAAGGTTTTGGAGGAGAAATTGAATTCTTTTGACTTATTTTTGGCATTGAAGTATGAAATAGTAGTTTTGATTGCTCCATTGATGACCTTGTTGAGGAATTTGATGCACACAATATTGACTTTGAAGATGGTTTAGAAGATGTTGAAGAAGTTGTAGATTTTGGTGTTGTCACTTAATGTTTCTTTGTTGTTGGACTTGATCAAGACATGTAATTTAACTTTATGAGCAGATTGAAGACCTTGAAGAGGTTTTAGATTTTGTTGTTCTCACTGAAGGTTTTTGGATAGTTTTGTTTCTTAAACCATCATTTCCATAAGACATTTTTGGTGAATAGATTCTTGACCTTGATGAGAGGATATGATACCTTGAAGAGGCTACATCTTTTGGTGAGGTCACTAATTATTTCTCTATTATTATGTTTGTTAAACATCTCGCTTAGGGCGACGCAACTCCACATATATTGTACAGTTTATGGGACAGAAATCAATATGTAGAAATATTCACTTGGTTTTTATAATTGGATAGAAGAATGACTTAAAATGACCTTGCATGTCTTCTCATTTTAGAGCTCAAATTTTTAGGAAGGATTTAAGTATCCACCTTTCAAGAATCACTAGAAGAGGTTGATAAAGAATATAGGAAGACAAAAAACTAACCAGTGGTGTAATAAATGGATTTCTTGGGAGGTAGATTGGCATATGGAATTTTGGTAGCTAGAAATTTTCCAAATAAGTGAATGTATTTGAAAACCAAACCTCTATTTTATTTTGGTTTAGACAAGGTCTAGAATTTGAAAAGTGAATTCCCTCTTTCTTCCTCTTACATGTCCAATGATCAGAATCTGGATTGAGGGAAAAAAATTTCCTAAATAAAAATTTTTCATTTTATTTGTACACGTGAGTTTTTAAAAGCTAATTAACTCATAAATTTCTCACAAAATACACTTAAAGCTTGACACAAACCCCTTCCCAATTGGCTAACTTTAGACGATCCTAAACACATTTTTATTTAACTAATGAGGGAGATAGCCCAATAAAACTATTCTGTCCATATTCAAATCAAGTTGGTATCCAAGTACAATTTAGCTCATTTTATTCAAGGTTAGTTAGAAGAATTAGCTATTGGTTTCTGTCTTCAATTTCCTCTTAAAATGAATGTGTACGTGCTTTTGAGAGACACACTAGAGGAATAAGGTCCAAATTTTTGATGAAAATGTGCTATGAAAGTAAAGGGTTAAAGGCAAACATGTACAAGGCATAGTTGAGCCAAATGTTGTTGAGCAAGGGCCTAATTATTTGGGTCTTGGCAATTGTTTATTACTCATTGCCATAAGAAAGGTCACCTTGTGGACAAGTGTTGGACTTTGTATCTAACAAGTCATCCACAACATTTGATGAAGGTGGAAAGAGATAACGACAAGAATGGAAAAGAGGATTCCATAATCGATGAGTGTCAAGCTGATTCACATGATGCAGTGCAGCTAAAAGAAGCGCCATTGAAATGGTTTGCTAACAGATGGTTAGATTTCTTATCCAATTAAGGCCTTTCATGTATTTTTATGTTTCATGAATTTCTTTGCAAATTCAAAGTATGGTGCATGTTGCATGAAGCAAGATGTTGAAAGTAGAGTTAAGTTGACACACTTAAATGCAACAAATATGGAAATTTGTACATGAGCTCTATTATTTGACTTGAGAGTCAGTTGTTTGAAGAGGCATGTTTTGTCGACTTGTGTTTGGTTGATGGTTTTGTACACCAATATGTAAGAGTACATGGAGATATTCACATGATTTGAATTTTTTTTTTCTTTGAAGGAGAAAAATGATATGTCAGCGAGCTATGTTTATTTCATGATGTGTTTTCAGTTTGATGGTTTTGTTTGTGACAAGACGTCACAAGATTTTGGGAAGGTCCACTCTTGAGCGAGAGCCTCATGATTACAACCTAATCATGAGGATCAAATGGGAGTGCATCCTTATTTTTAAAACAAATAGGATTCTGAGATACCTAGGACTCAAACCATTATTTTTAAATTTGAAATATCATGGTGTGTTGTTTCACTGCTTGAATCCACAACCCTAACATAAATTGTTTTATTCTTTTTTTGCAGGATTTAGTTGGTCATATTAAAATTTAGATGAATTTAAAATTCTTGGCTTAGTGGCATGAACCAAACATATTGTAGATATTAAATGAGGAATTTCGCTCTCCCAATCATTTCTAAATCACCCATATCACCAAGAAAACATGTTTTAAAAGAACATACTTTGGTATGGGAAAGACCTTAGGTTTCAAATATTATAAGAAGGTTTTTGATATGGTTGACAGAATGTGGAAAATAGAATCCATAAACAAATTAGTTTTCAAAACGTATTACTTTCAAAGTATCAACAAGGAACATGTACAAGGGTGTTCAATGAATTAATGCTATTTATTTAAATTCCATGATGTATATCTTACTCATAATTTTAACAAATTATTAAATAATGATCTATATTCGATAATTATATTATTTGTCATATATTTTGATGCTTATAGAGTGAAAAAACTGAAAGAATCAACTTGTAGGGTCATTTTAATGGTGGGTGGAGAATTGGGGTCTAAAACCTTTTAGAGTCATTTTGAGGCATTAAATGACATTTTTGGGGGTCAAATGATTATCCCTTGTGCCGAAATCTTGACCATTATTCTACACTTAGATACATATCCAACGGTGCAAGAAAAACATTATACGAAGTTCATTCAAAATTTATGCCTTTAGTAAGTTGACCTATCATGTTGACCACCATGGTACGAGAGAATGACATTTTAGCCCCATTACTCATGCATGGCAAGCTAGCTACAGGTGGAATTTTAACAAGACTCTAAAAGTTCTAAAATCACAAACCTCGTTAATGGTTGATAGAGTCAAATCTTACACCTAGTTGGATATCATGCTATGTTAAATACTTGGCCACTAGGAGGAATAAGAGTTCCATTTTGTGTTATTGTATTTTGTTCCATAGTTGAAAATAGAACTAGGAGTGTGAAGTTAGAGACAAAAATGTATGAAGTTAAGTTTTTATAGAAACCTTACACACTAAAAGTCTTAGCTAACTCTAGAGAGATTACCTCTTTCTTTGTACTCACATATTTTCCATACCAGAAAAGAGAGAGTAGAGCATGTTTACATTTTAGTGTTGTTTTTCTCCCATAAGGATTCCCTAGGGAAAAAGGAGTCTAGAGCATCATTACTTTTTAGGGTTTCTTGTCTCCCATATAAGGATTTCCTAGGAAAATAATTGTGTTGATTGTCTAGAGATATGTATGTGTGTGTTTCATTATGTTCTCTATTTCTTACGTTGTGTTTCATTATGTTTTATATTTCTTACATTTCTGCCCTCCTATTTTTCTTTCCAATGAAGGTTTATAAAATAACATGAGAAGCAACATGAGACTTGGAACAATCATTTTGATTATCTATATGGAAGGCAAGAAGGATTATATCCCCTTAAGCTTAAGCTTATAGTTTGTAAATTTTTATCATATATTTTTTGGTAAGGGTAAATGTTTTTTATCTAGAGTACAAGTCATGAGTTCCCCAATTTTACCTTATGTAAAGCATGATTCTAGGATTACTACAATTTGTACTTGGTTTTTTATTGTGATGATGCCCTGTCTCAATCACTTGGCCATCTCTCGATGGGTAGTTAAATCTTTATAACAATACTTAAGTAAAATTTATCTATTTGTATTATGTGAAATTATGTAAAAAATTGTATACAATTTTTCATAAAATTGGGTTGAGTTTATGATATATTTCAATGAAAGTTGATTAAATATGTTTTCTTTTAAAGGATCTAACAATTTTGTTAAGGTATGAATTTTCAATTTTGTGTGGCTCTCTATCAACCTTCACTTCCTCATTTCTAGAAAAAATCTACTTGCTCATTCGTATACCCACTTTCTATTCAAATGCATGAGTTTTGAAATCTCGGTAACTATGTTTTTCCACGCAGGAAAATTATGTCACATTTTATACTAACTCTAAATATTATTTTGAAGTTTGGATTACTGTTATTCTTTTATATAATTTAACATTAGATATAAGTTTAAATTGAAAGCTACTTAGATGAAATATAGTTTAGATATGACATTTGCAAATTATTATCTATTTATTGAACTAAAGGAAATAATTATTACACATGTTTAATTTACATTCAAATGCTTCTTTGATTTATCTCCTATAGCTTAATGTAATGCTAGATATATAATTTAAGTTGAAGGCCCATGAGATAAATATGACTTCTATGTGACATTTGTATTGAATCATCTATTTCTTGTGTTATATGAACATAATTGGTATGCATATCTAATTTTCATTACTAATATGTCATGCTTCTTTAATTTATCTTTTATAGATGACCGTAGCATCCCTTTTGACTTCAGATATGTGGGAAATACTCATCTGAATATTTTTCTATCATAAAGCAGTGAGTAAAATTGTATTCCATTTGTGTCAATGTTAAGGTTAAGAACATGGATTAAAGTTTTATATAAGATACATTGCCAAGGTGTACATTTATATCTAAAGAGTCCAAAACCTCATTCAAGACCATATGTTTTGTTGATGTAGTTTGATTGGTTATATTGCATTGCTTTTGCAGTTGTTGTTGTGGGCCTCACCATCTAGTGATTTTAGGTAAAAAATTATTTACATGGAATTTTGAAGTATCCTAGAATGTTTATTATTTATCACTACTAGCCTTGGTGATTTAGTTGTTTGTTTTGATGCTGCTTGGTTACCCATATTTAATAGTTGTTCATGTTTAATCCATTGTTAAGGCTTTTTATTGGCCTATCAGAATGTATTTTTCTCAAATCCATAATGGCTAAAAGAATGAAATTTATCTATGAAAAAGAGAGGTCATATGGAAAACAAAATGTTTGCAAGTGTTCTTTTGAACCCATAGAACTTGCAACCCCAATATGGATACAATACTAAGTAATACATAGCCTCCTCATCTAACTTAGCTAGGGATTTGCAATACTGTATTTGAGTTGGCTAGCTGCATTTCAAGATATTATAATGTTAGATTATTATTTCTATAAATTTTGATTATGGTGGTAAAATGTTACAAAAAACCGGAAACTACAAATAATATTATTCTAGATATATGTAAAAAGGACATGGTAGAGAAAATCAAACAATATTAAACTTTTCATAAATAGTTTAGATATAAATACATTTTCTAATTTTGATTGTAAATTCCAAGGCTTAAAGCAATTATTTTTCTAATAAATTTTTTTTAATTAATAAATAAAAAAGAAGCATTTTCAATCAAAATCACATCCAACATATAATAAAAATAATAAAAAAAATTTAAAACTTCATACACTATGACATTACTATGGCAAAGAGCATAAAAATATACAAGCAAAAAATCCTTTTATATAATAATGGAGAGCTTCAAATATACAAGAAAAAAATCTTTCAGGCTCCTTGTATCCCAGAGAAAGAGTTGCTCAAACAATCATATTTTAAACAATTAAAACTTGGAGAAAGTCATCTGTTTTTGAATCTCAATCATATAAAAAATTAGTCAAATATTTCAAATCTGTTTTTTGGCTAGTTGCAGAGTGTAGGTGCAGTTCTAGCTAGAGAGAGACTCCAAGAAGGGGTTTCAAGACAGAGCAGGTTTCCAACATTCCAGTCAAGAAGGGAGGCAAATATTTCCAACAAAAGAGGTAAGAACAAGTTCCCTAGTGGTAGTGCTATGCAACCTAGTTAGTCAGTGCATGTTGCAGGCAAGAGTGCGAGTAGCTGGTAGTCTCCAAAGAGATTTTCTAGAGGTAGAACGAGTTTCCCAAAAGTAGTACTACACATTTTATTAGGTAGGACTGCATATAGCATGGAGAAAATCATCTGTTTTTGAATTTAAATTATATAAAAAATTAGTCAAATATTTCAAATATGTTTTTTGGCTAGTTGCAGAGTGTAGGTGCAGTTATAGCTAGAGAGAGACTCCAAGAAAGGGTTTCAAGACAGAGTAGGTTTCCAACATTCCAGTCAAGAAGGGAGGAAAATATTTCCAACAAAAGAGGCAAAAACAAGTTCCCTAGTGGTAGTGCTATGCAACCCAGTTTGTCAGTGCATGTTGCAGGCAAGAGTGCGAGTAGCTGGGAGTCTCCAAAGAGAGTTTCTAGAGGTAGAATGAGTTTCCAAAAAGTAGTACTACACATTTTATTAGGTAGGACTGCATCTAGCATGGAGAAAATCATCTGTTTTTGAATTTCAATTATATAAAAAATTAGTCAAATATTTCAAATCTGTTTTTTGGCTAGTTGCAGAGTGTAGGTGCAGTTCTAGCTAGAGAGAGACTCCAAGAAGGGGTTTCAAGACAGAGCAGGTTTCCAAAATTCTAGTCAAGAAGGGAGGCAAATATTTCCTATATATATTTCGCCCTTATTACTGTGGTGCTTCTTAACCTCCTGCTACAGGTGCTGCTAATGATCCTGCTGGTGGTTCTACTGGATTTACTTCTACTGGTGGTGTTGCTGGATCGACTGCTTAACTGACTAGATCAACTGGCTCTACCTTTGCTACTACCTCTGTTACTGGCTCTGCTTCAAACAGAGAACACTCAATAGTAAGGTATACCACGGAGGAGCGGGGCAGACCCGGAGACGGAGTTAGACCAGACCACAGGCACTTATGAAATAAATGAGAATTGGTTGTCAGAGCCTGCCCTTAAGAAAGGACCTTGTTTCAATAGCAAATACAGACACTAGCCTTTAGCCTTAGTAATTTCCATAGAGGTAGGTAGGGAGGGAGGTAGATCTTTGAGATGAGCGAGCCAACAAACACCAAAATTTTAATACACAGCACAAAAATTTTAATACACTGCACCAAAATTTTAATACACAGTAAAAAAATACACAGAATTTTTTTTTAATTCACAGCACAAAAAAATTTCGAGCGTGGATGGAGAGTAACATACCCGATGGAGTCAACGAGCGCGGACAGCAGGAGCACCAATGCGAACAGAGCGAAAACAGTAAACCACAATGAAAATACGTGAACAATGAAAACGGTAAACCACCAACCTTCGCGGGTGATTTATTTATAGAAAATAGTTCGGCCGAACTATTTTAAAATTAAAAGCTCGGCCGAACTCACAGTTTGGCCGAACTTTTTAGCAGTTCAGCCGAACTTTTGTTGCCAGTTTTCCAATCTCCGACAAAAATTCTGTTTGCCCGCGCCATCAGTGTGTCGTCAATCTAAATGGAATCACGAGTTCGGCCGAACTTTATAAGAAAGTTTGGCCAAACTATTACAAAGTTTGGCAAAACTTCATAAAATGTTCGGCCGAACTATTGTTGAAAAAAAATTTCGGCCCCTGATTCTCACAAAAGTGTAACCCAGCTTCACGTTTCCGCCCACCTGTAAAACCGCGTGCAGGAGAAGCAAAGTACAACAGGGGCAGAGGTTGAGTGCACACCTTGGTGTATTCAACAGAGTTTTAATAAATCCTGCAAAATGAACTTATGTTTATGGGCGCATCCACCTTTGCAGAAGGAATTGAAGGAATCGTGGTCTCAACCCTGCAATAGCAGAGTTTATTAAAAACAGTATTATCGTGCGTAAAAGCCCTCACCAAGCAAATAGAAAGAGTTTATGTCATGCAGTAATTTTTTTAATGGGCCACGTCATGGTGGAGCCCATTTCAATATCGCCCATCACCAATGTTTTTGTGTCTTATTACTGTGAGGTTCCAATGCGATGCAATGTTGCGATATCGCACATCGCACATCGCAACGGACAATGTTTATGCTTCCACAAATAGTCGATCACCGATATTGCAATGCGATGTGGTCCCTACCACTATCGCAACATCACAACATCACAATCATAATCGCCAAAGACCAAAAGTCCAAACCATTCATCCGTCAATTGCCGATGCGATGTGGTTCCACTGCCAACTTAGCCAGTGCGTGGACCAATCACAGTTTATCGTGCATGTTTTTGGCCTGATGTCACTATCACCTTTTGGTACGTGAATTTCTTATGAAATCGGGCTTATGTTTTGTTTGAGTTTTGGCGGGCTCAGCACCAGTGAATAGGAAAGTGTTCGCATTGATTTTGGGTCTGCTAACGTAGGGCTCATTTGTTACATGAAAATGTTTGAAATACGACTTAATATGTTTTTGAAGTCTAGGTTCATTGGTTAATTAAAATTTTGATATGTTTTATTGTCACGCGGAGTATAAAGGTTTAAAAGAGCCAGACCCCACCAAAGTTAATTGATGGCCAGATCAATGAGCGAGAGCACAGCTGAACCAGATCAACGATTTGTGGGAGCACGAGTTCCGCAGAGGTTAGTTGGAGGGGGTGCCTCCACAGTTGACCAAGAAATCACGCATTTATTAGAGATCAACGGCTATCGTTCACTGCGGCAACAGAACATAGTTTTATTGTACCCGCAGAAGAGTGCCTCTGCAGGGACCCACAGAGGGGTGTCATCAATATGATTTAGTAATAAGTTTTGTTTTAATTTTAAATGTACCACGCCATATATAAAGTTGCCGAATAGTATAGTTGATGTTAATTGTTGTCGCATAGACAGACTGTGTTGTGTATTGTAATGCCCGAAGGCATAAAGAGAGACATAGAGCAAAGATTGTAATGCTGCGTCTATAGCAGCTAATCCATTGTAAAAGCAGAACTTCGTTCTGAAGATAGAATCTCCATTTTGTAATAGTTTTTCATGTTAATGAAATAGTTTTCAATTTTTGTGCATCTTTTTCCAGCATTCGTAAATTTTATATTGAATCTTTGTGTTGTAGAGGAGAATCTCTATTCTCCCTATGTGTTTAGAATATTCAGAAATTCCGACAGTATAGTCTCTGTAGTATAATTCTAGGACTGTTATTTCAGTACAATATATTTTCTGACTTTTATTTCAGTACAATATATTCTATGACTGTTGTTTTAGTATTGTTGCTAAAAGACATAGGCACGATCTGTTCCTTTGGTTTTATAAAATGAGGAAAACATTAATGGCATAGATATGCTATAAATCCCTTAATAAATCTAAAGTAGATATGAATTTGGTAATAGTTCCTAGTTAGTAAGTTCACATGAATTTATGTCAATTTTTCCGCGAAAAGAAAGCTGATATGATTTATGTTGTTTTTTCTATGATCATAACCTATTTATTAATAGATTTAAAGTCAATATGAATGTAAAAATGCCACCTTAACTTTTAATATATCTAAAATTAACATAAATATAGTCAAATAATTATTATATTTACATAATTTTATACTAATTTGTTTATAAGAGATGACATATACTAATCTAAATAGATAAAAGTTTGGGCTGGAGATATCAATGGCTTATTTTGCACAAATATTTGAGTTCTAACTTTCCAACTTGTTCGGCTTGTTTGGATAGATGAGAGTTTTTGGATTGCTGGCAGTAATAAGAATATTCTTCGTAGCAGTGGTAGGTTTGACAAGGAAAGGAAAGGAAAGAAAAGGTGTGAGAGGATAGACAGTCCAAATCTTGGCGACAGGACTGCGTGCAAATTTTGGACGGATGTGGATGCCCATAAAATAGGTTAGAGATGTATCATTTTAATTTTGGGGTAGCCATTTAAATTCAAAGTGCCACATGGGATCCTATAAATTTGTCAGGGCAAGTTGTCAGGGTAAGGCAGTGCAGCGCATAATTAGGAAGCACAAGTACAAACACAAAAAAAATAATCATGGAATGTTTGAAAAATCATATTCTTCTGTGTATCTCAAATTTAGACCAAGGTTTGATTGACATTGAAGAGTTGTTTATGTTTTCATCGGTCTTTTCCAAGTTTTAATTCTTCTTAAAAATAATTCTTCCAATTTCATAACAGAACCCAAAACAAAAAATCAGATGATTAACACTCTTCAAAGTAGAAGGCCAAAAAACAGAGGCAGAAAAATCATTGTAGCAACATGGATCCCATCATGTGGGCAGTTAATTATGTTCATAGGTCCCTTGGTAAATCCCTAATTTATGTTGTTCTCACATAATAAATTAAAAAAGCTAAACAAAAGCCATATATGTCTGGTTCTGCAACACACTACATAATGGAAACTCAACATACTACAATTATGATGCAAAAATAATTATAAAATTATTTTCTGGTTTCTCATATAAGCATGGATTATAACTTCTCACTAATCATAGGTTTTTGGTTCATTGATCCCTATTTAATTATGATGCAAAACTAATTATACAATTATTTTCCAGTTTCTCATATGAGCATGGATTATAGCTTGTCACTAATTATAGTTTTTGGTTCACTGATTCCTAATGGTTATGTTTTATAGGTCCCAATCCCCTTAAGTAGCTTCTGGTTGGTTTCTTTATAGAAATTAGATATCCAGTATACGTCATTTACAACTACTTTCTAAGTTGATCGATGAATAGTGAGTGGTATGTTTGGACACTAATTCAAATTTTCTCCAATTATAAATGTGAATTTGTTGTTGTTATCATAGAAATTTTAGGAATGGGTAATAATGTAAGGTGGGATTTAGATATGTTCGTTGGTAATGAGGGGATTAGGAATGGAAATTTGGAAAATAATTTTTATTGAATGAAATTGATTGCTTCCTACTAGGTACATGTTCATGTAACTGTGTGTGTTGAAGGTGTAATATATATATATATATATATATATATATATATATATATATATATATATATATATATATATATATAATGCATTCTGAAACTCTATAAACTATATTTCATATGTCAAGTTGAAAGGTTTTCCAAATAGAAGAATACCAAAAAAATTAAAGGGTTTGCCACACCCCTCGAAAGAAATATCACGCTACTCTACATGATCGACTACATGACCATCAAAAGCATTTTTGCTTTAAAGGAAGAACAGGCATGTAATAGTATTGCTAAGTAGAAGCCTAAAGCTGACAGAGGCCATTGCTAATGGTGACTTGCTGCAGCCACGAAAACCTAAATGGTCTAAAATCACCGAGAAAAAAAGACTAAAATTGGTATTGTGGAGGGAAGACTGACATTTAGCAGTAGTAAAATTCATTACCACGAACTCTTTTCCAAAGCAAAAAAATAGAGGTCATTAACAAATCATAAAGAAAAAGTGTGCAAACTAGTGTCCAATGTTTACCTTGGATTTGAAGTATGTTAACTCCAGTTAAGTCTCACAGATCAGATATGGAAACAATCAGATCACAATACTTTAGAAACACACAAGAATTTAAAGTCTCTACATTTCCCTGTGGGATTTGAATATTTCCTTTTCCAAGTTAACCATGATTCAAACATTCGGAATTTCACATCTATCCCATCACATTTTAAAGGGAGGGAGCAATGCATAATCATTGCAAAACTAGCAAAGAACAAATTAATTGTAGCCATCATGAAAAAGCGCTGAAATAGCTAATTTCAGAACAGTGGTATCTTGACCTCCCAAACTCTGTTTGAAATGACTATCTTTTTTGAAATCAAAATTTTTTCTTAAAGGAATTGAGATATACAATAGTTTTTTCCAAATTTTTCACCAAAATCACAACCCTCTTTTTCTTTTCTTTGAAAAGCTACAAAATAATAAAAAAATCTGCCCCTTTTTTGGCCAAAAGAAGTGCCCTGATAAATTTTTTTAACCACCTAGGTATCTACTATTATTCCTCTTGGGTACCTCCCTAGGTACCCTGTATTACCCACCTAGGTACACTAAAAATCAATGAGGAAAGAGCACAATTTGAATTTAGCTCATTCCAACACATATACAGGTAGCTTAGCATAGTCGCAAACATATTATCAATAGAGGCATTAAAGATTCAAAAGGGCAAGATGAAAATCGAAATGGAGGGTCCTGCATATCTCTATATATGTAATTAAAAATAGATATTCAGTTGGATAGCTGTGGTAGATGTTACATGATTATTTCACTTTCTTCAGATTCCATTAGATGTTTTTGTAGTGATTGTCTTTAGACCTGGATGGAAGATGATGTTAATGAATGGATAATATATCGTATTAGGTAGATATGTAGGCTATTGAATTTTTTTTTCTTTTTGTGAGCGTTGAACAAAGACAAGCTATTGTATACTTGATTTCTAGTTTAATATCAATATGTTTTTATTCTTGGAAAAAATACATTGTAATTTCAAGAAAAAATTATTTACCAATGACACAGAAAAAATAAAAGCAGACACTTCAGGAAACATATAAAAGAAGCAACAATATTTAACTGAAAGAGGCTATAGCTAGCTACAGGTTGTTAAAGGACTCAGTACTTGTAATTTCAGTGTCAAAAGAAATTAGTTCGAGGCTCTATTAAAAGCTCCATTTTTCCATATTGTTCCTCATTAATTACTTCTACTGCAGTTGTATTACTAAATAGAATTATCAGAAAAGTAATCTAAATGCTTAGTGGGATGTCACAACCTAATGCATGGTAATATTAAGTAGTGTGGAAATACTAGAATAAATCCCATGAAAACAATTGCTTTGTTTAGCACTTGTTTTAGTGTTAAGCCATTTGTAAAAGTTTATAGGCTGATGCAATGCTAATATTTAAAATCCCATACTGTGGTCCATGAATACTTGTATCGGGAAGTTGAGGTAGGGACACATGAAATTTGTCCCTGGTTTAGTGATCTGAGTTGTTGCATGCCACCATCATGTCTGGCATGCCTATCATCAAAGGAGACAATTTGTGCTTGATGTTCCTGTTGGGGTTCCTATGTTTTGGACAGATTGGCAAAACCAAAAGATAAGACAACATCAAACCACTTTGGGATTCAAGGATCTAGCCCTCCTGAATCCAGAGAGGGATCTCTCTATGAATGAGCTTAAAGATGTGATCTTTAAAACCTGAAATGTGATATTAGGCTAGTTATGGAGGGCTTGGGATTTGTTTTGTTTGTTTTGGTTGGGCAAAGACATGATGAAGGTGAAGGAAATTTCAAAATGAGGGTGAAGGTGTCTACAAGTGAAGGAATGATTCGACTGACAGAAAGGCAAAGACAGTTTTAACCCATTGGGCTATGGAGACATAGGGGGATTTTAATTGGACAGGAAGGTTCAAGCAGGATCCATGGGGCAATTTTCTTATGTCAAAGGATCTATTAAATTGATTTTATGGAATGAAACAGAGAGGAAGTGTAGAACCAAACAAATGAAGAAAACAGTGAAACAGCCTTAGATCAAACTATCTTGGTTGGACATGTACTTAAGGGGAAGCATAAAAGTATTCTAAGAGCAGGGAAGTGCTTTTAAACTAGCCTGATTTGAAGTACTTTAAGTCATAAAACATTTTAAAAAATATTTCGAACAAATTAAGATTAGGTAAGTGCTTCTAAACTAACCTTCTTTCAGCATATTCTAAAGGAAAGCACAGATAACAGTCACAAAGAGCGATTTAGATCAGGCAAGTGCTTTTAAACCGACCTGCTTTAATACACTCTTCAAGGAAAACACAGAAAATACTCGTTTTAAAGAGAAATATAGATCAGGAAAATACTTTTAAACTTACCTGCATTAATATTCTCTTCAAAGAGGACGTTCGAATGAAGAAAACATAGAAAATTAAAGCTTTCAGTAAGAGTAAGGTACTGTTGAGAGTAAATCCTAGCTCTATGTTTGCTGCTCTTTATCATAGAAAGTGGACAGAGTGAAAACATTAAACAAAATAAGAATTGAGAGTGAGGAACACATCAACATTGATATAAATCAGGATTCCGTAAATCGGCAACTTGTATTGATGTTCAAACCAGTTACAATCAGCAAGCCCGGTCGGTATCTACAACTTCAAACTTCCCATATCGGCTTATGTATATTTAAGTCGCAAACAGGGCATCAGTAACTTCAGAATAACTATTACATACATTCATATGTCCAGAGACCAACATTTTCTTATTTTCTACAGAAGTATTTATAGAAGAAAAAGGAGGTGGAATTTGATGAAAAGATCTGCTAGGTCAATTAATACATATTTATGAATTCTCGGCCTTTGAGGGCCTCTGTGTCATGTTGAAGTAACTCTGTTTTCTACTTCCCAAGGCCTAATGATCAAATATTTACTTCTGGGCTGTTCGTAATCTTTAAAATAGTTTTTCCGATAATTAGAGATAAGATCTTTGATTTGTATTAATTGTTCAGCTATCCTCAGGTAAACACCTCTTGTTTTAGAAAAATGACTAAGCCTTCTATGATTACTGCAAGGCTACAAGTGCCTTTAGGAGCTCAAGAGGGTTCGATTAGCCTCTGCTTCAAGTGGTGGAGGCTTTCTCGGATCGATAGATGTCTTCGTTTCTTCCCAAAACACCTTTAAGTTACTTGAGATCCGTGTTTTAGGTCTGATCCGGCTTATCTTGTGTCTTCCGGTATTTATGATGCTTTTATCTGTGGATTTCGGCTTTGATTTAATGAATACATGCCCTAATCCTTCAAACTGTGTTGGGAAGTCTTCAAACACTGATATTCTTTGTTTCTTCAATGTATTGGTGTGTCTTGTTAATGTGCAGGCCATGCGAGGCTCATATGGCATCAATGCCTCATGAATCAATGATGAAAATTTGAATCTGAACCTTGTGAATGGTCCCCATTTATAAATCAATGGCATGGGAAATGTCTTTCCTGGCCTTTGGCCTTTCTTTTGATACTATGGAAAACTAATAATCCCTGCAAAATACACAAAATATTAAGAAGTCTTGCGTTGTTGGGTTCACTGCTTCAGAGGCGTGGGATGAGAGGAGAGCCGTTGGATGGCATCATTCAACGGTGGAGATTAGCTGAGAGGAGGTTTAAAATTAGCGGAAGGAAGAAATGAACAGAACCATTGATCGCGTGATGATCGACGGTGGAGATCGGTTTTGAAAACCCTTTGGCGAAAGGTGGAGGGCGATGGTATGAAGCGAAATTAGATCTGGGCCATCCGATCTAGACACGTGGACAGTCCAGATTCAATCAGAGGATCACAATCAGCGGGACAAAAAAAAGTATGCGATTAAAACTTTGTGATGGGATTGAGCGATGACCGTTGATTTGAGGATCAGATCAACGGCGGGGAATGAATCAGAGGGATGGGCGATTGGGGGGACAAACAAAGGTATGTGATTGAAAATTTGTGATTGAAACTTTGCGTTTTTCCATGGGCCGTTGATCAGATTTAGATCAATGGTAAATATCTTTTCAAATTTGTACCGGCGGAAACCTTTACACTTTATGAAAAACCCACAAATTTAAATAAAACCAAGGTTTTAGTGGATCGGGGAGGAATATATATATATATATATATATATATATATATATATATATATATATATATATAAAGTGGCTAGTGCCCGATTGCGGGGTTGCTGGATGTATGGAATACAATGGGCCCAGGGCTTTATATAACAAGGGCCAATCGTAATCAGAGCTTTCGGGCCCGATCTTTCAATCAACCCATTCGGATTTCTCTGATGCGATTGTGCATCGGTCTTTTTGATCTAACCATTTTTATATTATAAAAAGCATTGTATGGGCGTGTTAGACCAAACTTTGGGTAAAAGGGTTTTTGGATTTATGAAAGAAATAACGGATCGAAGATGGATTTTCAAAAAGGTTTAGCGCTCGATTGCTAGCCCAAAGGGTTATATAAGGTAACAACATGATCGGGGGCTACGACAGATAGGGCCAATCGCATCGGAACTTTTGTCAACACAATGAAAACAGACTTGCGCGCTTTCGATTTTCTCCGATGCGATAAGTGCCGGAAGGCTTAGCGCATGGTCTTAGCACCATGGGTATATGGTGGGGAAGTGGTTTAGACTTGGCCCAAAGGGGCTTAAACCCTTAATACAAAATGGGTTTTTTCATGATTTTCTCTAGTTTTCAAAGGAATTCGAGGGTTTCGCTATAGTTTAAAAAGGAGTTTTAAACCATGCCAGGTGCTAGGTGGATTATATGAAGGGAAAATGAGGAAAAATGGAAATCAGAGGAAAATTATGGGGAAAAAGAGTAAAAATGAAGGTTAGATTGTGAGTGAAGGAAGGGGAGGAAAGGGGATTTTGTAGCAGTTCTCTCACGGAATTTTTAGCAGAATTTCTAAGTTCTGAAGGGAAACAACAGTGAAGAATTTTTTGACATGGGCATGAGATCTTCCAGAGGCTTCAAGAGACAACATTTGGCAATGAAATTGTTTCTTGAAGTCTCCAACAAATGTTTTGGCCACATTTTGATAGAACAAATTTTATAGGTGCCCAACAGTGGCTCCACTTGGGGATGGTGCCTTCTTGAAGGCATTAAGAACTTCAGACCTGTATTTCTCTGGGAGGCTGACCTGTACCTCATCCATTGGGTTGCTTTCTTTTCTGGGACAATCTTTTTTTTCTGAAAACATATTAACAGCCAGGAAAAACAATGGATCTTCATCAACCAGCTTTCTACCTACCCAATCCTACTGATCTAACATTTTTTCTTCATTTTGAGTGCATTTGGATTGGACAACTCTTTTACAACATTTTATTCTTTTGAAAAAAGGAAATCTAATCTAATTATGCTCCTTATTTCTCCATGAACTCAGATTAAACAGTTGAGTTCATATGTTTCTCTACCTAATCTACTGATCTGTTAGGATTAAATAGTCTAACAGATTTTGTTCTCTAAATTCGACAATAGAAATTTAAAAATAGTCAATTCAAGATTAAGTTGTTTGACTTGCTGTGATCTATGGCATAAAAACAAGATGCACATAGATATTTATTTTGCAGAAAATTTAAATAAAAAATGGAAGGCTTAAGATCTGAAAGTTTCAAGCACTTCCTTCACCTTTTTACAGCTCTGTTTTTTCCTCTTTTTTGAGCTGTTCTTCCTGTGTCATCTGGTTTAGATTTTGAGCTGATTAGAACCAGATTTACCTCTTTTTTGACTTAGAATTAAACATAGATTGGAGTCAATTCTTGCTTGGGAACTTAGGTTTAGGTTTTGAGCATGTTTGAACCTTTAATTTCTATCCTAATCTATCTACTGATAAGCCAAGATTAAACAGTTTGGTAAATCGAATTCACTATTCTATCAGCAATAAATTTAAAACTAATTAGTCAAGATTAGGCTGTTTGAAAAAATAGGAGTATGTTTTTTAGGAGTGGCATTTAAGCTTGCACACTTTTAGATTTGTTTTTCTTTTTTGGTATGGGGCTGTACCTTTATTGTTTTTTACAATCTTCCCTCTTTTCTTTTTCTTTTTTATTGTTTTTGTATTTTTTCTTTTGTGAGACTGAACAAAGCAAATGGTATTTACAATGGGAATGAAAGCTTTAAAATAAAACTCAGCAGTAGTAATTCTTGAGGACCCTGTCATTGACATGACCCCCAAACAGATCCGTGCCATCTAACTCTTGCAGAAAAAAGGCATTTGGACCAATGGTGGACTGAATGATGTAAGTACCTTGCCACAAACTGTCAAATTTTCCATGTTTACCCTTATTCTCTCTTCTGGAGTCCCATTTGATTACCTTATCTCCAATTTTGAAATCACAAGCCTTTCTTCTCTTGTCAAACAACTTATTTATGTTCTCTTGCACCTTTTGAGCTCTGTTGTAAACCTCTTCCCTTGTCTGTTGGAGATGTATTGTCTGACTGATCCTCCTTATCATGCTGTCCTCTTCTGACTATATTTATTGGACTAATTTTATCACTGGTACACCTAGGCTGGTAGGAAATACTACATCTGTTCCATAGACAAGTTGGTAAGGGGACACTCCAATGGACTTTTTTGTGGTCAATCTGTCTGCCCACAGAGCATGCACCAACTTGTTATGCCATGATTTTTTATTTTCCTCAAGCGACTTCTTGATAATGGTCACCAAACTTTTATTTGATGATTCTGCTAACCCATTACCTTGAGGGTAATAAGCAGTAGAATGATCGAGTGTAATCTGATACATGTGACAAAAGTCAATCATCTTTTTGCAACCAAAAGTAGAAGCATTATCAGTAATAATCTTTCTAGGGCAGCTGAATCTAGAAAGGATATGGTCTTCAAGAAATTTTATAATGACAGAATCTATGGCATTCCAGGATATGGTCTTCAAGAAATTTTATAATGACAGAATCTGTGGAATTCCTAGAAGGGATGGCCTCTATCCACTTTGTGAAGTAGTCAGTGGCTCTGAGAATCCATTTGTGTTGGGCAGATGAAGCAGGATGGATTTCTCCTATGAAATCTAGGCCCCACTATTGAAAAGGAGCTTCAACAATGATAGGTTGTATTGGTAAAGGAAGGAGTTTTCTTCTGCCCTCAAATATTTGGCATTTGTGACAGGCCACTATCATTTTATGGACATCTTGGAAGAGGGTGGGCCAGTAAAAGCTAGCTCTAAGGATTTTATTGGCTGTGGTTTTCCAGTAGAGATGACCTCCACACTCTCCCTCATGGAATTCATGCTTGATACTCTCTGCATCAACTTCAGGAAAACATTTAAGTAATAAACCATTAGCATTTTTCCAATACAAACATTGATTTAAAATGAAATAGTTCCTAGCTTTCAACTTTAAAAACCTTGCCTTTTTTTTTGATAAACCAGGAGGAGCATTAAGATTTGTAAGTACATACAAGATGTCAGCATACCAAGGTGAGTTTTGGAACTGATCTTCCACAGTGGGAGTAGGTAATTCTTCCTGTTCATCCAAGGCATCTATCATGTTAATGTCAAGGGCTTGTAGATTAGATTCAGCCATTAATTGAGCTAAGCCCTGACTTTTAATGAGTTTTGTGGGTTTGATTTCCAAATCATACTCTAATATTACAAAAATCCATTTGCCCCTCTTTCCATCTGGGTCTTGTGACAAAATGTCCTTTACCACTATGTTAGGCACATAAGCAATGATGTGGGAATGCAGAATATACACCCTGAAGTATTTTAAGGCCTTTACCAAAGCATAGGCTTGTTTTTCCATTATGTTATATTTCAAGGGTGCATCCCTTAAAGCCTTGCTGAAAAAAGTAATAGGTTGTTCCTGTCCCTCTGGGTTTTTCTAAAATAGGACTGCAACCACTGTATGTTCCGAGGAAAAGGAAAAAATAAGGAAATATTTTGAAAAGTCTGGGCTGATTAGGACTGGGGCCCTGGTGAGTGCATGTTTTACCAATTCAAAGGATTTTTTGGCTTCTACAGTCCATTTCACTCCTACTTCCTTTTTGAGCATATTAGTCATGTTTCTAGGGAGCTCTGCTAAGTTGGGAATAAACCTCCTTAAGAAGTTAATTTTTCCAATAAAGGACTGCAATTCCTTATGTTCCTTGGGTGGCTAATATATAGTATTCCCTCAACTCTTTTTGGATCTATTTTAATCCCCTTTTCTGATATAATATGGCAAAGGATTTTACCCTCTTGTAGGCCAAATACTGTCTCTTTGGGATTTAAAGATAGCCCAAATCTCCTGCATTTTTCAAAGACCTTCCTTAGATGTTTAAGGTGCTCTTCATCAGATTTGGAATAAACTGTTATGTCATCAAGGTAAATTACAATGAAGTGCCCTATTTCCTCTGAAAATGCAATGTCCATGGCCCTTTGAAAAGTGGCCCCAACATTCATTATTCCAAAAGGCATTTTCACATACATGAAAGTGCCCCAAGGAGTGGTGAATGCTGTCTTGAGTTGGTCTTCTGGGAGTACTAAAACTTGGTTATATCCTGAAAAACCATCTAACAGATAAATCCTCTTTGACCCAAGTACCCTCTGTAGGATGTGTTCCATTTTAGGTAAAGGGTAATTGTCCTTTAGGGAGGCTCTATTGAGGTTCCTAAAATCGATGCACAGTCTGATTTCTCTTGTCTTTTTCCTCACAGCTACAAGGTTAGAAACCCAATCTGAAAACCTCACAGGCACAATGATTCCTGCCTCATACATTTTCTTGATTTCCTTTTCTACTAGAGGCAGTTGTATTGGATTAATTCAACGTAGTTTTTGCTTAAAGGGTTTTTGGTTTTCTTTCAAAGGGATCTTGTGCTGGATGATTTCTGTATCGTAGGCTTTTAAGTCTTCATAGCTCTAGGTAAACACATCGACAAACTCTTTAAACAATTCAATGTATTTATTTTTCATGTCTGGTGGCAAGGACCTAGCTAATTTAATCATTTTAGGTTGATCCTTTGTGCCTATGTTGCATTCCTCAACCTTAGAATCTGTGTATTCTACAGTGGGTTTTTTTGCTACGTCATTAAAATCAAACAGGTCTTCTAATGGGGCTATACCCCTAGGTATTTTCTTATCCTTTGACGACAGTTCCTCCATGTCTTCGTTTTCTGTGTCCTCATACTCTTTAGTATGAGTTTCAAGTTTAGTTACCATGTTGATTTTTACGGGACCAGATGGTTTTTCTTCTTCAGGCGGCTTTTTGTTTAGACAATTTTCATCAGATTTAGAATCTGAATCAGATAATTCAAACTCGTTTCTGCCAAGCAGGAAATCATCTATCTATTTTTCACCCTCAAAGACCTGCCAATATTTCTCATGATCTGGCACTACAGGTCTATATTTTGTTCGAATAATGATCTGTTTGTCACTAGGTGATTCTTGGCATGAACTAGCAACGCAGGCCAATCCGTTTGCAATTATGTTTTGACTCCTTGGGACAAACACAAGTTCATATTTTGTAAATGTTTTTAGGAAATATATGCCATTATTTCGATATACCCTTAGTCTAGGATGCTTAACGGCATACTCTCCATTTAGCTGTTTGATGACTAATTCTGAATCTCGCTGAAAAATTATATTCTTGGCTCCTAGTTCTTTCAATAGACGCAATCCTAGGATGAGAACCTCATACTCGGTGATGTTATTAGTGCATTTTAAATCTAGCCTGAAATCATGGCTCTCGAAGTAACCATTTTTAGTGTTGACTAACCATACCCCAGCTCCCGCACTCTTTTTAGTGCAAGACCCGTCAAAGTTCATGCACCATAAGGAATTGTTCGTAGGGTTAACATCGTTCTCACCCTTATTTCCTTGTTCATCCTTATGTTCTGTTTTGGGATGGGCAACTTGTAGTAATGGGTCTCGTTCCTTAGGATTTTCAGGGAGTTCAATGTAACGGGTAGTTTTTTGTTTGCCATCTTGGCCTTGTTCATTTTGGTTTTCTGTTTCAACACCCTATTCGAAGGTTTCTCTCTCGTTTTCAATCATATCAAGAACTGCATTTATTTCTAGATTTGGGGTCTCTAACTGTTTGGCTGAGTTTCTATCTTCTAGCTCTAACTCCTTTGTGGATTCACTATTGTAAATAATAAACGAATCCAGGTCTGTATGAACAGAGTAAATGGGGGAATTTTCAAGATTTTCTGAGCTGCTGACCATGAACTTCAAGTGTGCCTCTCTGGATAGTCTTCTAAGATGGCTAAAGACAGGGATAGTGACATATGTCCCATCCATCTGCATTGTACCTTGCAGCTTGGCACCCCATGTTATTGATAACAACATGCCATACTTATGAGGCACATCAGCCACCACAACATCCATAACCATGTACTTGGATGGGATGTGAGTCAAACTCACACAAAGGTCTTTGATTAGGCCAAGGCATTTCACTCTGCTAGAGTCAAAAGAATATAAATCCTTGTAAGGTCTGGTTATTTCTAGCCCTAGCATTTCCATTATCACCTTTGGCATAAGGTTGTGTGAGGCTCTAGAGTCATGCATAGAATTATGCAGGATTTTGTCATGGATATTAAGGTTGACGTAGAACAGAGGTACTATCCCTTCTTGAAATTTCCCTTCAATTTTAGGACCAAAAATGAGCTCGGGCTGGTAATCATTAAAATTGACTGTGTCATTATTATCCTCAATATTTAAAGCCTTCAAAATTTGGGCTCTATATACATGTTGGGCGGCTAACTCAGTCAAGGGAGCATAGATTTTGATCTTTGAGATTTCACGCTCTAGGCTAAAAGGAATTTGGTTTTTTGAAGAAATTGCCTCAGCCCTACTAGCTGCTAGATTATCATCAACATCAGCTCGCTGATTTGTTCTATTTACGTTTGATAGAATGGTTTTAATAGGAGTACTAGCTGCAGTGTTAGTACTACTAAGGTCTGCATTCTGTTTTTCACTTTTTTGAGTGCATTTTTGTCTACCATTATCAGAACTCACATCTACTGTTTTGTCCTTATGTTTGAAAACTTTAGGTTTGGTTGCAGTTCTATTTTTTGAAGATTTGTAAGAGGTTTTAGTGTTGGGAGTTTGTTGACTGGTTTTGCTTCTAAGGTCGTATTCTCTTTGAGACTCTATGATGACATTTTGCATGTATTGATAATAATTTTCATCATCATCTCGTTTGTCATTAGGAGGTGTATAAAGACCTTGTTTTCTATCATAATGGATTTCAAAGTCATCATTATCTACTCCGAACATATTTATGTCCTCATCCTCTGCTTGCTCATCTATTTCTTCATCCTCACTCACATAGTTTTGATGAAAGGGAGGAGTGATCTGTTGATCATCTTCCCTCAGCCTATTTGGAGGTTGGTTCCTTCTAAAATTCTAACTTTGGTTCTGGTTTCTATTCTGAGGAGCAGTTTGGTTTTGACTGGCTTGTGTTCTCTCAAGGATGCTCATTTTCTTCATCATCTCTTCCATCATTCTCTCCATCTTTGAATTGGAAGTAGAAGGTGTGTTTTCCTCTCTAAAAGACACTCTCCTTTCATTTTTCATTCTTGCTCTCTTCTCCATTAAGTTGACTTCCAAAGCAAGAGCACCCTTTTGCATCTCTTCAAGAGTTGCAGGATCTCTCTCTCTCAACTGATAAGCCATCTCATGGTCAAACCCTTCCGGAAAATTGTTTAGTGCTGAGCCTTGAGGAGGCTTTAGTTCTGGAGAGAGTGCATTATACACGCTATTAAATCTAGTACAATAATCTTGTACACTTTCCCCAGTGTTTCTATGGAGGATTTTGTAATCAGAGAGGATTTGGAGAGGATTCTTCTTCACTTCCCATTTGTTTAAAAAAGTCTGATGGAAGGCTTGGAGATCATTTATACTATGGGGGGTTAAATGTTTAAACCATTTTCTTACTTCTCCCCCTAAGCTCTGAGCAAATAATCTCACTTTGACAGAATCATCATCAATCTCATTTTTGTCAAATTAATCATTCATCTTATCCACATGTTGTGATGTAGTTGTAGCATTGCTATCATCATACAATGGAATTTTAGACTGATAGTCCTGTGGAAGATTGACTAATGGTACAGGAAGGACTAAGGGAGCATACCATGCAGCCATGATATGTGGTGGGGGTGGATTTATAAGGGGTGTATTATCGAAAGGGAAAGTGGGCTGAAGTGGAGTGGTTTGAGCAGTGGGTGTAGGGTGAGCAGAAATGGATGGACCAGGAATAGATTGTTGAGTTGATCTTGGGTGAGAGACACCTAAGCTGTGAAGGAAGTGTAAATCTGGTGGTGTTGTTTCTATACTACCAAGATGTTCACTTGTTTTCGGGGATGAAAGTGAAGACTCAGAATCTAACTGATCTAAATCACCAAATGATCTCATTCTAAATGGATTTACCAAGTCAGCTTGTGATTGTTGTAGAGCTGAAAGATTTTTAGGGACTGAATTAGTTCTCAAGGGTGATCTGAAAATAGTTGATAATTTAATCCTAGGACACTTCCTAAGAATACTTTCTGGGTTATCAACTGTCTCAGGTGGATCAGGGTCAGGATAGGCTCTAGTGTGAATCTTTCTAGGAGCCACTTTGCTGTATTTTTCAGACCCAAATAAACAAGACAAGTTCAACCAAGTATGACAATCTTTAAGAGGTTAACTAGTCTGTTTACACAAATTTTAATCCTACAGTCCTCTGATTGAGTTTGAATGATATTATGATGATAAGGGCTCTTCCCAGTGGAGTCTTAAGGTCTGTTTAGGATTGTGGAGTCACCAAGTGGAATTTTTTAGCTCTTTTAGAGGTAAAAGGTTTTATGGTCCACTACCATGTTTATTAAATACCAATCTGGGATATTTTTTGGGTTTTCTGAGTTATTTTTCAGTTGTGCGGTTTCTAAGAATATCCTAAATCTATTTCACAACTTAGCTATGGTTATGAGACAAAGATAGTCTACTCTTATGGAAAAGTCAGCTGATCTTTCAAGGTTAGATAAAGACTTAGGAGAATCCTAGGGTTTGCCTAGTTTGTCACTGATTCAACACAAGTTTTACCATGATTACCATTACTTGGTAGTGCTTAGAAAGGCTGCTTTTACTCTCAATTTTTTATGAATTTTTAAGGGAAACTAAGGTGCAAATTCAAATGAGTCCCCAGTGGAGTCGCCATTATGTTGGGGTTCCTATGTTTTGGCCAGATTGGCAAAACCAAAGGATAAGACAACATCAAACCGCTTTGGGATTCAAGGATCTAGCCCTCCTGAATCCAGAGAGGGATCTCTCTATGAATGAGCTTAAATATGTCATATTTAAAACATGAAATGTGATATTAGGCTAGTTATGGAGGGCTTGGGTTTTTTTTTGTTTTTTTTGGTTGGGCAAAGACATGATGAAGGTGAAGGCAGTTTCAAAATGAAGGGTGAAGGTGTCTACAAGTGAAGGAATGATTCGGCTGACAGAAAGGCAAAGACAATTTTAACCCATTGGGCTATGGAGTCATAGGAGGATTTTGATTGGACAACAAGGTTCAAGCAGGATCCATGGGGCAAGTTGCTTATGTCAAAGGATCTCTTAAAGTGATTTTATGGGATGAAACAGAGAGGAAGTGTAGAACCAAACAAATGAAGAAAACAGTGAAACAGCCTTAGATCAAGTAAGTGCTTTCAAACTATCTTGCTTCGACATGTACTTAAGGGGAAACATAAAAGTATTCTGAGATCAGGGAAGTGATTTTAAACTAGCTTGCTTTGAAGTATTTTCAGTTAGAATTTTTTTTTAAAAAACAGTCCGAATAGCTTAAGATCAGGTAACTGCTTCTAAAATACCCTACTTTCAGCATATTCTAAATGAAAGCACAAATAAAAGTCACAAAGAGCGATTTAGATCAGGAAAGTGCTTTTAAACTGACCTACTTTAATACACTCTTCAAGGAAAACACAGAAAATACTCATTTTAAAGAGCAATCTAGATCAGGAAAATACTTTTAAATCGACCCGCATTAATATACTCTTCAAAGAGGATGTTCAAATAAAGAAAACATAGAAAATTAAATCTTTCAGTGAGAGTAAGGTATTGTTGAGATTAAATCCTAGCTCTATGTTTGCTGCTCTTTATCAGAGAAAGTGGACAGAGTGAAACATTAAACAAAATAACAATTGACAGTGAGGAACACATCACCATTGACATAAATCAGGATCCCATAAATCGACAACTTGTATTGATGTTCAAACCAGATACAATCAATAAGCCCGGTGGGTCTCTACAACTTCGAACTTCCCATATCGACTTATGTATCTTTAAGTCGCAAACAGGGCATCAGTAGCTTCAGAATAACTATTACATACATTCAGATGTCCAGAGACCAACATTTTCTTATTTTCTACAATAGTATTTATAGAAGAAAAAGGAGGTGGAATTTGATGAAAAGATCTGCTAGGTCAATTAATACAGATTGATGACTTCTCGGCCTTTGAGGGCCTCTGTGTCATGTTGACGTAACTCTGTTTTCTGCTTCCCGAGGCCTAATGATAAAAAAGATTTACTTCTGGGCTGTTCTTAATCTTTAAAATAGTTTTGCCGACAATTAGAGATAAGATCTTTGATTTGTATTAATTTTTCAGCCATCCTCGTGTAAACACCTCTTTTTTCAGAAAAATGACTAAGCCTTCTATGATTAATGCAAGGCTGCAGGTGCCTTTAGGAGCTAGAGAGGGTTTGATTAGCCTTTGCTTCAAGCGGTGGAGGCTTTCTTGGATCGACAGATGTCTTTGTTTCTTCCCAAAACACCTTTAAGTTACTTTAGATTTGTGTTTTAGGTCTGATCCGGCTTATCTTGTGTCTTCCAGTATTTATGATGCTTTTATCCGTCGATTTCGGCTTTGATTTACTGAATATGTGCCCTAATCCTTCAAACTGTGCTGCGAAGTCTTCAAACACTGATATTCTTTGTTTCTTCAATGTATTGTTGTGTCTTTTTAATGTGCA
This sequence comes from Pinus albicaulis, assembly GCA_034641835.2. Lineage (NCBI taxonomy): Eukaryota > Viridiplantae > Streptophyta > Pinopsida > Pinales > Pinaceae > Pinus > Pinus albicaulis. Next base: position 986,284,004 of record CM076574.1, read on the forward strand.
GGCCATGCGTGGCTCATATGGCATCAATGCCTCATGAAACAATGATGAAAAGTTGAATCCAAACCTTGCAAATGGTTTGCATTGATGAATCAATGGCATGAGAAACGTCTTTCGTGGCCTTTGGCCTTTCTTTCGATAATATGGAAAACCAGTAATCCCTACAAATACACAAAATATTAAGAAATCCTTCATTGTTGGGTTCACTGCTTCAGAGGCGTGGGATGAGAGCAGAGCCGTTGGATGGCATCATCCAATGGTGGAGATTAGTGAAGAGGAGGTTTAAAAGCATTGGAAGGAAGAATTGGACAGAACCATTGATCGCGCGATGATTGATGGTGGAGATCGGTTTTGAAAACCCTTTGGCGAAAGGTGGAGGGCAATGGTATGAGGCGAAATTAGATTTGGGCCGTCCGATCTGGACACGTGGATCATCCAGATTCAATCGGAGGATCGCAATCGGCGGGACAAACAAAAGTATGCGATTAAAAATTTGCGATGCGATTGAGCGATGACCGTTGATCTGAGGATCAGATAAACAGCGGGGAATGAATCAGAGGGATGGGCGATCGGGGGGACAAACAAAGGTATGCGATTGAAACTTTGTGATTTTGCGTGGGCCGTTGATCAGATTTAGATCAATGGTAAATATATTTTCAACTTTGTACCGGCGGAAACCTTTACACTTTATGAAAAACCCACAAATTTAAATAAAACCAAGGTTTTAGTGGATCGGAGCGGAATATATATATATATATATATATATATATATATATATATATATATATATATATATATATATATATATATATATATATATATATATATATATATATATATATATATATATATATATATATATATAAAGTGGCTGGCGCCCAATTGTGGGGTTGCTGGATGTATGGAATACAATGGGCCCGGGGCTTTATATAACAACGACCAATCGTAATCGGAGCTTACGGGCCCGGTCTTTCAATCAACCCATTCGGATTTCTCCAATGCGATTGCGCATCGGTCTTTTTGATCTAACCATTTTTATATTATAAAAGGCATTGCATGGGTGCATTAGACCAAACTTTGGGTAAAAAGGTTTTTGGATTTATGAAAGAAATAATGGACCAGAGATGGGTTTTCAAAAATGTTTAGCGCCTGATTGCGGGCCCAAAGGGTTATATAAGGTAACAACATGATCAGGGGCTGTGACACATAAGGCCAATCACATCAGAACTATTGTCAACACAATGAAAACAGACTTGCGTGCTTTGGATTTTCTCCGATGCGATAAGCGCCAGAAGGCTTAGTGCTTGGTCTTAGCACCATGGGCATACGGTGGGGAAGTGGTTGAGACTTGGCCCAAAGGGGCTTAAACCCTTAATACAAAATGGATTTTTTCATGATTTTCTCTGGTTTTCAAAGGAATTTGAGGGTTTTGCTATAGTTTAAAAATGAGTTTTAAACTATTCCAGGTGGATTATATGAAGGGAAAATGAGGAAAAATGGAAATCAGAGGAAAATGATGGGGAAAAAGAGTAAAAATGAAGTTTATCTTGTGAGTGAAGGAAGGGGAGGAAAGGGGATTTTGCAGCAGTTCTCTCATGGAATTTTTCACAGAATTTTTGAGTTCTGAAGGGAAACAACAGTGAAGAATTTTTTGACATGGGCATGAGATCTTCCAGAGGCTTCAAGAGACAAAATTTGGCAATTAAATTGTTTCTTGAAGGCTCCAACAAATGTTTTGGCCACCTTTTGATAGAACAAATTTTATAGGTGGCCAACAGTTCCCATGAAATCCACTTGATAGATATGGTATGGATGAGTTATCGTGCATTATGAGTCCAACTGTTGTGGACTTAAGGATTCTACTAACATTCCAATTCCTATCGGTGTAAAATCAAAGCCAAAACCAACTAAGTCTATCAACAACAATCTGATATCTCTGTGACAACACGTTAATTTATAGTACAGGGAATCTTCTTCTCAAAATAACAATATATTTACATATAACAGCTATAGATTGACCTATAACAACAATATTTTTTACTATGAAAAACAATAATTTAAAGCACTGATCTGGTTTTATGTTAAATTAAAATTATCATAACAATCATTGCAACAACAATTATAGACACTGGGAAGCATGGTAGTGAACAAGATTTCAAAAATATTCAACAAAAATTATTGATAAAATATACTCTTTAATTGTACATAAGACAGGAACACTTTCATAAGAACGTATAGTCACAAGTTCACACCCAAGACGTCTCTCGCATATTCCCATACAAGCATTCACCCATATATCCCTACTCTAAATCCTGTGAGCCTTTTTATAATGAAAACTCTCACTTTTGCTTCACTATCTTTCTCAGCTAGACCAATTGAAAAAAAATTAAAGGAAGCCTTGGCAGCAAGATTCCCTGATCACAGTTAGACAGGTGAAACTTAAAAATTATATTAAAAAGGTGAACATCATCGTAAAATTTCACAAAACTTTAGAAAATGGGCCCTAAAGACAAACCAAACCATGAACGGGGCAAAAGGTAGCAAATTTGAACTAGTTACAAGAACGATTGACACTTCTTTACCAAGTCCTTCAAATATAAGGCTACTGATTCTGATCCTAAGGGCAAAAGCACTTCTGCAACAAATGTTCGTAGTTGTGCAGAGCTCAATGTTGATGTCACTCTGAAAAATAAAAAATATGTGAAGAAAACAACATGAAAATCATTTACAAATAGTTTAAACCGTTTACGACCAAAAATGACAATATTCCCATCCCTCCTGTGTGGGTAGTCACCACTTCTACCTCTTGCCCTAGAGGTAAGGTTTCATGTAGGAGTGGCCATTTGGAAGGCACCGTGCAACAAAAGTGGATAAAATTCTTATAAATGTTTGTATGAACAAGGATAAATGAGCGTTAAAAAGTGGAAAAACTTCTTATAAGTGTTTGTAGGACCAAGGATAAGTGAGCGTTCAACCACATCGGGACAAGGGAAGGTTACAATGAAATTTTTCCTATTCAGTCATGCATTTGAAGTTGTGCTTAGGAGTGGTGGCTACGGTTCTATTTTACAAGTAACAAGAGAAGTGATTGAAATGAATCACATTCCATTACCACTAGGAATTGTTTCTCATAGAACTAGCAGTAATAAAAGTCATTACCGTGAACTCTTTTCCGAAGCAAAAAAATAGAGGCCATTAAAAAATCAAAAAGAAAAAGTGTGCAAACTAGTGTCCAATTTTTACCTTGGATTTGAAATATGTTAACTCCAGTTAAGTCTCACAGATTAGATCTGGAAACAATCCAATCACAATACTTTAGAGACACACAAGAATTTAAACTCCCTACATTTTCCTTATGGGATTTGAATATTTAATTTTACAATTTAACCATGATTCAAACAGTCAGAGTTTCACATCTATCCCACCACATTTTAATGGGAGGGAGTGATGCATGATCATTGTAAAACTAGCAAACAACAAATTATTTGTGGCCATCATGAAAAAGCCTTGAAATAGCTCACTTCAGAATAGTAATATCTTGACCTCCAAAACTCCAATTGAAATGACTATATTTTTTTTTTAATCATAAGTTTTTCTGAAAGGAATTGGGATATACAATTTTTTTTCCAAAATTTTCACCAAAAGCACAAACCTCTTTTTTTCCCTTTGAAAAGCTACAAAATACTAAAAAAATCTACCCCGTTTTTGGTCGAAAGAAGTGCCCTAATAAAAACTATTAAGCACCTAGGAATCTACTATTATTCCCCTTGGGTACCTCACTAGGTACCCTATATTACCCTCCTTGGTACACTACAAATCAATGAGGAAAGAGCACAATTGAAATTTAGCTCATTCCAACACGTATACAGGTAGCTCAGCATAGTAGCATACATGTTATCAATAAAAGCATTAAAGATTCAGAAAGGAAAGATGAAAATTGAAGTGGAGGGTCCTGCATATCTCTATATATGTACTTAAAATAGATATTCAATTGGATAGCTGCTGTGGATGTTACTTGATTATTTCACTTTCTTCAGATTATATTATATGTTTTTGTAGTGAAAGTCTTTAGACATGGCTGGAGGATGTTGTTAATGAATGGATAATATATATTATTAGGTATATATGTAGGGTATGGAACAATTTTTTTTGTTTGAGAGCATTGAAAAAATACAAGTTATTGTATATTTGATTTCTAGTTTAATATCAATATGTTTTTATTCTTGGAAAAAAAAACATTGTAATTTCAGAAAAAAATTATTTACCAATGACACAACAAAAGCAAAAGCAGGCACTTCAGGAAACATATAAAAGAAGAAACACTCTTTAACTGAAAGAGGCTATAGCTAGCTGCAGGTTGTTAAATGACTCGGTACTTGTAATATCGGTGTCAACAGAAATTAGTTTGAGGCTCTATTTCCATCTCTATTTTTCCATATTGGTACTCACTAATTACTTATGTTGCAGGTGTATTCTTATAGTAAATACTAAATAACATTATCAGAAAAGTAATCTAAATTCTTAGTGCGATGTCACCACCTAATGCATGGTAATATTAAGTAGTGTGGCAATACTAGAATAAATCCCATGAAAACAATCACTTTGGTTAGCACTTTTTTTAGTGTTAATCCATTTGTCAAAGTTTATAGGTGGATACAATGCTAATATTTAAAATCTTATACCGTGGTCCATGCCTACTTGTATCAGGCAGTTGACATAGGGACACATGAGATTTGTCCATGGTTTAGTGATCTGAGTTTTTTCATGCCACCATCATTTTTGGATGAGTTATCATTTTTGGATTATGGACCCAACGATTGTATTTACATGCCAATTCCTATCGGTGTAAAAGCAAAGCCCAAACCAACTAAGTCTCTCAACTACAAACTGATATCTCTGTGACAACATGTTCAGTTATGGTACAGGGAATCTTCTTCTCAAAATAACAATATATTTACCTATAATAGCTATAGATTGACCTATAACAACAATAGTTTTTACTATGCAAAACAATAAGTTAGAACACTGATTTGGTTTTATGTTAAATTAAAATTATCATAACAAGCATTGCAACAAAAATTATAGAAACTAGGAAGCTTGGTAGTGAACAAGATTGTAGAAATATTCAACAAACATTATTGATAAAATATACTCTTTAACGGTACATAAGACACAAACACTTTCGTAGGAACATATGGTCATAATTTCACACCCAAGACGTCTCTCACATCTTCCTATACAAGCATTCACCCAGATATCCCTACTCTAAATTCTGCGAGGTTTTTTATAACGAAAGCTCTCACTTTTGCTTCACTATCTTTCTCAGCTAGACCAATTGAAAAAAAATTAAAGGAAACCTTGGTAGCAAAGAGTCCCTGATCAAAGTTGGATAGGTGAAACTTTAAAATTATATTAAAAATGTAAACATCATCGTAAAATTTCACAACACTTTAGAAAAGGGGCCCTAAATACCAACCAAACCATGAAGAGGGAAAAAGGTAGAAAATTTGAACCATTTACAAGAACGATTGCCACTTCTTTACCAACTCCTTCAAATATGAGGCTACTTATTCTGATCCTAAGGGGAAAATCACTTCTGCGACAAATGTTCATAGATGTGAAAAGCTCACTGTTGAAGTCACACTAAATAATCAAAACTATGTGAATAAAACAACAAGAAAAGCATTTACAAATAGCTTAAACCCTTTACGACCAAAAATAACAATATTCCCATCCCTCCTGTGTGGGTAGTCACCACTTCTCCCTCTTTCCGTAGAGGTAAGGTTTCATCTAGGAGTGGCCATTTGGAAGGCACCCTACAACAAAAAGTGGATAAAATTCTTATAAATGCTTGTAGAACCAAGGATAAGTGAGCATTCAAAAGTGGACAACCTTCTTATAAATGTTTGTAGGACCAAGGATAAGTGAGTGTTCAACCACATCGAGACAAGGGAAGGTGCGAATGAATTTTTGCTTAGTCAATCATGCATTTGAAGTTGTGCTTAAGAGTGCTGGCTATGGTTCTATTTTACAAGTAACAAGAGAAGTGATTGAAATGAATCGCATTCCATTACCATTAGGAATGATTTTTCGTAGAAATATCAGTAATAAAAGTCATTACCATGAACTCTTTTCCGAAGCAAAAAAATAGAGGCCATTAACAAAGCACAAAGAAAAAGTGTGCAAACTAGTGTCCAATGTTTACCTTGGATTTGAAATATGTTAACTCCAGTTAAGTCTCATAGATCAGATCTGGAAAAAATCATATCACAATACTTTAGAAACACACAAGAATTTAAAGTCCCTACATTTGCCTGTGGGATTTGAATATTTACTTTTACAAGTTAACCATGATTCAAACAATCATAATTTCACATCTATCCCATCACATTTTAAAGGGAGGGAGCAATGCATCATCATTGCAAAGCTAGAAAACAACAAATTATCTGTGACATTGTGAATTTTGTCACAGTAACTCTCATCATTAAGAGATATGTCACCATAGAAATTCACATCTTAGAGAGATATGTCATGTCATCGAAACTTGAATTACAAAGGGTTATATCTCCATGAATACTTGTGTTACAAAGATAGAATATGCCACAGGAATTTTGCATCAATGTATCCCTTGGAAAATTGGTTTCAATATTTAGAAAATATCATAGACTTTGTCCTCTATCTAGGGTTACCAAAGTTATCAAAATTTTCAGTGTTACCTCCCTTTGATATCCTTTAACTACCTGCGGAACATAGTGAGAAAACTCAACTCTCATATCTTATGTATCATATGTATTTTTCTCAATAGGGTCTCAGTCCTTCTTTCTACAATACATATTTCTCAACCTCAAACATATAGAGTAAGTATAAATTGTCTAGCCCAGAATCATGCAAGGAGTCCCCCATCCACTGATGAACTCGACTACCTCATAGGCCTTGAACATACCTTCTAGGGATTTTACCATGGGACCTGTGAACAAAGGCACTTTTCAAGCTCTTCGCCATGCCATTGCTGAATGTCAGGAGGTTCTACTCACTCAGTATGATCTGCCAAGATAATCAGTGTTCCTATTGCATTACTACTTCACAACCTACTTTATTTCTACTGCTTCACTACCTACATTAAGCCCTGTTGAATCCCATGGTTGTATTTCATTGCAAATTTAATTTAGACTAATTTATTGGAAAACCAGTCCACTCTTGATTATGTTGCGTAAATTGATGATATGATTGGCAGATTTGTTGATCTATAGGTTTTTTGTCCTATTTTTGCCTCTATATTTGAGCTTGGGTAGATTGAAAGCTTAAAACTCTGCAATACTAGAAGCTTTCAATTTACTCTTAAAGTTTTACTCAAGCTCTTAAAAGTTTCCCCTTAAACTAGGGTGTGAAGGTCTGGGATTCCTGCAGTTGTAATGATAGGAACTGATTTTCATATTTTCCTTGCCAACTAGATATATCTAATCGACTAGGGTGTGAAGTTCTGAGAATCCTGCAGCTGAGATTCCTCTAGTTGTAATGGTAGTGATAATAACATAACCTAATTCAACTCCAATCCAGTTGTGCAGACACCCTCAAAATATTTTATGAAACCTAACTATATTAAGATTGAGAGTGAAACAATAGAACTTTTTAGAAATTTATCGTGGAATCCAAGGGCTTCATAGAACCCATAATACAAAGAAATCCTTTCCACTTTGACAGGTATGTAAATTCCTCGTCTTGACACACTAGATTGGATGGACTGATCTTCCTAGAGATTAGGTACGGGTAAGGTACGGACATTATTAATAATTCAAACGATGCTTGCCATTTCTCTAGATATTTATGGCCACATGGCAGGTGCAACAAGATCGTATGAGGACAGGAGGTTTGCTGAAGTTTATTGTTGTGTTCACTGCATTACACTATTCCTATTGCATTAATTCTTAACTACCTACAAAAATTGATTTCTTAGAAAGAGTTTGACAAATTCTGGACTTTCAAAAAACCATGACACTGAAATTGTGCTTCAATGCAATATTTATGCCTTTTGGAAGCTTAAGATATAGGGATTAGAGGGAAGTTTCTGTGAAAGCTATAGAACCACAATCTGAAAATAGTGAAATTTTCAAAAATATATGACATTATTATGTAGATCATGAAAAATTAGCTAAGAAACAAAATGAGTATATATACACAGTAGAATTTCAAGAGCAAAGAAGGAAAGCAACAAAGAAGTTTAAATACCTTGATTTAGGGCGTCCAGAAAATTATGGAATGGTTGTATAACTTGTGAATCAAGAGGAAGAAACATATTTAGAATGAAATTACTAGCTATAAGGTTGAGATTTCTTACTTTTCAATGGCTCCAAGATCCTGCTCTTCTTGGAATCCAAAACAGTGTTTGAACCTGTGCTTGCTCAGATGCTAACCCAACTATATAAACCCTAACTCCAAACAACACATTGGAAGCAACTACATTGGCAAAACCTTTAATGCCTAGGCTAAAAATTTGGTGCCAAATGATATTTCCCACTCTCCATGAAAGAACATGCACTCCATATTTGTCCATCGCACACTGCTTAATCCCTAAGTTGATCGTTGTTGTTCCGACACGCAGGATTAACGGCTTGGTGAAAGCTGCATGGGATATGATGTGTGGTCATGCAAGATTAACAACTTGGTGAAAGTTGTGTGTGATGTGAATGACTTCCTTTCTCAGGGCAACCAGATGAGAATTTATGTAATGTGGATGACTTCCTTTATCTAGGAAAGCTTTTAGAAGCTTTCAATGTACTGTAACATGTGGAGAATACAATTAACCAAATAGTATTTAGAGAATACAATTAAACGACCTCCCAAACAGATAGATGCATGTCACTGACTAATGTGAGTAACTATGAAAAGTATATATCTATTTTAATATTGATGTTTTTACGATTATGATTAGGATTTTCTGTTAAAATTTTTTAGTTTGGAAACTAAACAATGTATATATCTATTACAAGTATAAATGTGTTTTAATAGAGGTGTAGTTTAATCAGTGAATGATTTTAATATTCTAATTAAGTTTTGTTATTGAATTTTGTGATATTGGGATTTTTTTAATTTAGTATTTTTAAATGACTAATAGATTTTCTATTTTGAATTAAAATTTTGGAACACTCGTATTAGTTCAAATTTACAGTTCTAGAATATCCCAGAGGAAGAGTAAAAAAACATTTATTTTTATTTAACACTTGAATAAATGAGAAGCATATCACTTATGCACACTTTTTAAATATTTCCTTGGTGATGGTGTATTTTTGGGCCACTTTCTTGGTGCTGATATATTCTATTAATGGTTATCCACTTATACACGTGTTCATGCTTTTATGTTAACCCGATAAGCATCTATCTTTGGAGATTATGTTATGCTTAGTTTCTATTCAAGCACTTATCTTTGAAGATTATGTCATGCTTAGTTCTCTAGTCAAGCACCTACCTTTGTAGATTGTGTCATGCTTAGTTTCTAGTCAAGCACCTACCTTTGGAGATTATGTCATACTTAGTTTCATGTTATGAAGGGACATAAGGGATAGCTCTCAGTTTTATTCATAGCAATGTATGTTGTGTTGAGGTTGAATTATGTCTTCCAAGTTGTATAAATCAATGCACTGAAGATAGTTCCTAAGGGGGTGATGCTTGAGACTAGAAAACGGGTATATTTAGTTCATAGAGGTTTCTAGAGTTCATTATGTTACCTACATTGGAAATATTTGGATATATTCTTATATTCTTTGGGCAAAATAGGATTTTAAACAAAATGCAATAATTAAGAAGTGGTGGATGAATACCACATTGGGGATTTTTCACAATACCATGGTAATGAAAAGGAGTATTAGTGAGGATTAAAACATAGAGGCACAAGTAAAAGAGTTCAAAAGGTTTCAAAGTTTTCAAGAGAATACCAAAGATTTTTTCAAATAGGGGGATTCAATAATTGGAAAGATCTTGGAGAGAACAATATGCGGGGATTTTGTGCATGAAAAACCAAAGAAAGAGAGAGATTTCGGGCCAATCATTATGCTTCCAGAGAGTGTCTAATTTTTTTTTTTGTGGGGATGTGAGTGGAGTTAGATAAGAGGCCATAGGATTCTTTTATGTTGAAGTGGCCAATCGCATTGGAGGCCCATATTAGCTTGTTTGGCTCATCGTCCCTTCGAATCTGCCTTTTCCTTAGCTCATCCGTTAGGTTAGTCCAATCCTGAAAGTGATTTTGCTAGACCCATTCCAGGTCCTTGAGTCATTCCCTCCATTTAGTGTTTTCATCGTTTTTCAATAAATCTTTGACAAGACTTTTGTTGTGGTTGTCCATATGAGTTCGAATTTGTTGGAATCGGTCTTGATTGACATGAGGGTGTTTCTCCCATGCATCATTCCATAACATTGTTGTCCTTCCATTTAGGGGGTTAAATGGGCTAGGGGTTATAGTAATTTCTTAGGCGAACAAGACACAATCTAGTTGTAGTAACTGTAACTTGGTCAAGTTGTTATAATCAAGGCAAGACTTGGTTGGGTTCCCAAGTCCCAGAAAAAGTAAGGGTAATTGTGAGGGCATGATAACTAAGGAGTGTAGGTGCATGTCAAGGATTGAAAATGCATACTAACACATGCCAGAAAGTGTCATTGGATGTTGAGGAGTGTTAGAGAGTGCCAGGACATCGCAGAGGAGAACTAGGTCAAAATGCATGGAAATGAACGAATAAGAGCGTGTGCCAAGTAGTGTCAACGAATTCCAAGTGTCTCAAGGATAAAGTGTGTTAGGAGACGGCCAAAATAATACTTTTAGGAGGTAAGCATAAGCTTACATAAAGGGTTGTACAAAGTAGTTTAAGACAAAGGGAAACTTTGGGTTGGACACAACATTGATTTTCCAATGACTTGGTTGGGTTCCCAAGTCACAAAAAAAGTAAGGCTCTCTATGACGGAATGAAAGCTAAGGAATAACAAGATGTGGCAGGGAACGCCTATAAGTACTAACACATGCCAGGTAGTTCCAAGGCATGATATGAATTCCAAGATGTTCCGGGTGCCAGGGTATGGCATTAACACATGTTAGGGAGTGTGAGGGCCAAGTCTCAGGGAAACACAAGGGAGCACTAGTTTCAAATGCATGGAAATGAAGTATCATCCAGTTCTAGGTCTGCTAATAAGGGAGTGACATGTTATTATAGGAAGTGTCAAGGAATCTTAGAGTGATAGGGAAGAATACACAGATGTTCCAATTACCAAGGTGTGCTAATGTGTGCTAAGGAGTGCTAGGGAGTGCCAGGAAAACATAACAGAGCACTAGGTCAAAATGCGTCAATGAATGAATAAGAGTGTGTGATAGGGAGTGTTAGCGAGTTCTAGGTGTCTCAAGGAGGGAGTAACATGGTATGATAGGCAGTGCTAAGTCATGTTATAGTGTCAGGGTGACATGCATCCAAGATGTGCCAGGTGCCAAGGTATGCCAACATGTGCTAAGAAGTGTTAGGGACTACCAACGAAAAAAAAGGGAGCATTTACATTGTATCCATTGGAGAAGTATTTACGTTGTATCCATTGCAGCACCCAAAGAATTTTTTTCCATGGAGAATTATTTACGTTGTAGCCATTGCATTAAATCAAGAGCTCCGTCAATGATTTTTTGTATGTGTTTATAAATTGGAAGAGAGAAATCACAAATAAGGAGGGCCTGAAAGACCTAAACAAAGAAATGGAGGTCACTGGGATAAAGTTGATGGCATTGGAGTTGGTAGTTTCAAACTATCACAAGGGCATCCAATACAACCATGACTTGATTGAAGAAGTGGAAAACAAGCTGGCAGTCCACATTGAGGAAGATATCAATTCATTTTCGACTAAACCAGATATATAACCATGGCTATCTCTACTCATAGTATTTCATTGAGATTGTGTTAGGTATCCATTATTAACCTATGCTTGTGTCTATTTAAATGGATACTATATTGATAGCCCAAAAATGAGGCATTTTGGATTGTCTATAGTTTGTACAAGTTCTGAAAAGGAACTAGCAATAGTTAATCTCTTTGGCTGCAAAAAGTATTCTACTTGTTGTGTTGGGGAGTTTTTCTCAGGAAATTTATGGAGAAACCGACATATTTCTTATATACGTACTATGAAGAACCTTTATAAATCTACCCTTCAAATCAGGGTCAACCCAAATAAATCTAATTTTGGGGTTCCACTATAACAACATTTTTCCCAAATCAAGCACAAGATTAAGCAAACATGTGTGTTGTGTTCATTTAAAGAGATGGATAGGTAGTTTTACCCTTACAAGAACATGGCACCTTAAAATCTGACCACAATTAGTGAGTGCAATAATTTGCAAAATGGCATCATGAGTGGAGCCTTTTCCAGAAGAGATTATCCATTTACATTACAATATATACAACATGCAGTTAGTGTTCCATCCATGTTAGTGTGCACACCTGATGGTATCAGTCCTTAAACTGGTAAAAAAAAAAATCATTTTATATATTCACATACGGGAGAGTCACAAGATGTCAAAAAATCACATACTTATCGAAATCCTCAACCAGGAATATGCTACATTGCTTCTTAATGTGCTTGAAACTAGGTAGGCATCAAAGACAATCATTGCAATGGGTTAAGGGGATCTAAGAGATAATTATGTAAGGATTTCCTTCTAGGTGAAGGACATTGGTATTACTATTGTTAAAAGGGGTGTCCTACAAGGATACATTTGTAGCCATTGATGCAAGAGCATAATTTCAACAATTTATTTCAAAATTTGTATTTATCCTCCAGAAGGTCTTTGAGATTTATAGAAGAGGGAGTTGGTTTCCTTGTGGCCCTATAATTTTGTAGAATTTCTAATTTCATATTTGGGATAGGAAATTTTAGTAATTTTAGGTATAATTTAAGATGTTTCTTGATTTTTAAGGCCTCTTAGTCATTAGGAAAGTTGAGTCTTATGATTACAATTACTTGTGGAATACTATGTATTTTTCAAACTCTAATACACCAAGGCAAATATGTGGAGGACATTTGAGGGAAGTTTGATTTTCCATAAAATGTAGATCATATTTGGGAAAATTGTAGCTCTTTTGCTTGGACCCTACTAGTTCTTAGAGGTTGTATTTGGAGTGGTTAGTAGGAAAAATCATAATATGCCCAAGAATATTAGTGTTGGAGCAACTATGGTTTGGGAGAAAGGATAAGGGGTTATAGGAGTTAAGGGGTTTAAGGGTTTAGGAGCAAGGGGCTAAGGGTAAAGGGTAAAGGGTTAGGGATTATGGGATTTAGAGGTTAGGGGGTTTAACGGTTAGAGGTTAATGGCTTATTGGTTAAGGGATTCAAGGGTTAAATATTAACTATCAAGGGCTTACATGTTAGGGTATTTAGTGTTTAAGTGCCTAAGGGTTATGGCATTTAGGTGTCAGTGGGTTAAGGGGTTAGGGGTTAATGATTTTAGGGTTTAGGGGTTATGTATTAAGGGTTAAGGTTTAAGAGGATATGGGATTAGGGTTTATGGGGTTCAAGGATTCTAAATCAGGGGTTAGCGGTTAAGGGGTTAGTGGCTTTGGGTTTAAGGGATCAAGGGGTTAATTTGTTATGAGTTATGGGTGTAGGGGTTAAGGGATTGTGGCTTTGGCGTTAAAGGGATAGGGATTTTAGTGGTTATGGGTTAGGTGCATATGGTTTACGATAATGTGGCCCATAAACCCCTTGTCACAACTACCGGGGGGTCCCCTATCAATTTCTCTCATTGCCTTACCTATAGGTCCCCTAGCCCCTATGCCATAAGGCCCTAAGGCTCCTTCTCATTCTCTAATGTTAGGATTATATATCTCAGTAAACCTTGCTCTAACCTCTCACTTATACCCATCCATGCTACCCTTATGTCCCCTTGCCCCGTTCAATACACCAAAATATCCCCCTCCCCCAAAATTCATGATAATTGAACATTTGGAGGCGATCATCTAACAACAACTTCACAACCACTCCATTTATAATGGTGTCTTAGAGCTATCAGATGTCATTTCAATGAGATAAAGTGATAGGCGAGAGTTATGAATAGCTCACTAAAGGTGTATCAAGAGGGTATTAGTCTATTGGCTATAGAATTTGACTCTTTTTATTTGTAACTTAGCGAAATGGAAAAGATGTGGAGACAATCTCCATTCTTCTTCTTTCACTAGGCCATGTAAAATAAATGAAGCAAATAGTCTAAACCCCTTGGAGAAGGAAAGTTGACAACAATAATTAGCATGAGCAAACAAAGAATCCAGTGAGTTAATTTTAGAGGCATCTCCCTTTGTAAACAAGCATCCATAAGCTTGTTAGAGTTGGGATGAATCTTTACTAGAGGTTGAGTAGTCTTCACATCACCAACCACATCCAATTGAAAGGTACAAACCCCTACAATAAAATTGATGTCTACAAATAAGGTGTAGTTAATAGCAATAATATCACCTTATGAATCTATTACAATATGATTTGGAAATTACGTTTCCATACATGTGTGAAAGAAACAATCCATTTGGTTAGCAAAAGGAAGTGTTTTTGAAGACCTCAAGAAACCCCCTTGAAGGATTCAAGAAGGGTTTGAAACCATATAATACAAGTCGATCTATGAAACCTATTTCTGGTGTGTACCGTGCATGTGTTTTTTCACTCATTTTTACATGTGATAGATAATATATGAAGCCTTTTTTTTCACGTATCATCTTCATTAGATATCATGTTGCTAAGAATGAAGTGTTTGGATTAGAGTTAAAGTTCCTATTTTAGTTTGTTGTCTTTTTTCTTTCTTTGAGAGTACGAATATTTTTGGTCCACTGTGCTAAGGCAACTTGGCTTTCAAATATTCAAGGAATATGTGAGCTAATACAAGACCATATTGTAATATTTGAAATAACATGATGAACTATTTAGTAGAATTTATGGTGTTGGATTGATTGAGATGTTTATTTTTGGATGGATGGATGTACATATCTTTAGCCAATAGACAAAACTCTTTAAGCATTGTTGCAAGTATGTTTTTGACATGTTGAAGTGCCATTGAGACTTAGAGGTAGAAAATTTAGACTTGTATGTTGTCACCTATCCGGGTGTGATGATACCTTGTGGAGGTAGGAAAATTTTCCATTTTTTTTAACTCTTGGATATATTCTATATGCTCTTGAGATAATTTCAATCTTTTAAATAAAATTACAAACAAGTGTACATTCATGCAATAATTATTAATTGATTTGGGGGTGACTCAACAAATTGTAGCATGTTGGCTTGTTGAATTTGTTAGTAAGTTAGGGCTTGATAAATTTGTAAGCTTCAGTGGGATTTATTGGGGTTGTATGTGTTTTAGAGAAGTGAGTTTGGAGTGGTGGTTGTGGTTCCTTTATTGAATTTGATTTTTTCGGCTCTTCTTCTTGTGCATGCCCAGTGTGGTATCTTCTCTTTTGCAAATATTTTCTTATTATGTACAGGATAATTTCTTGTTTCATCCTTGAAAAATTTGCACAATTGTCCTGATTTATCTCTGTAATACCTTGAGTTGTCTCCCTTCTTTCAATTGGGCTGGAATTTTCCACCTCATGATGCAGGAGCATCAAGGGCATTTTTTTATTTGTAAATATGTTAGAAAAGGCGGTGTGACAATTTTTAATATTTTATTAATTAATTTAAATAAAATAGGAGAAAGTGAGGATTTTGTAAATATCATTTTATTTAATAAAAGGATATAAGAGAATTTGGTTAGTTAAGGATATGAAGGGATAAGATTCTAGATAATAGGATTTGTTGAGATATTCTAGTGGTGTTGAGATATTAAGGGGATTGAGCATTTAATTAGATCATTTTTAAAATTGTATAAACTAGAAGGCCTCAAAGGCAAATGGTAAACTTGAATAGCTGGAGTGTAAGAGTGATTGAGAGCAGGCTTGAACAGCCAAGGCTGTAAGCCTCTGGCAAATTGTAAGGGCCATGAACATTGAATATTTGGCCAAGAAGAAAATTTTGTGAGTATGTTCATTTTTATGAAAGTGTGATTTTTGAGTTATGCGCCTTAATTTGGTCAATTCATGTATGGGTCAATTACTGTGCTAAGAGTGAATTTGATGGTATTTGCTGGTTAATTAGTGCATTAATTCCGGTGGAATGATAATGGTGGGCGCATGGATAAATTGTAATATGGGAACATTATAGGCAAGGATTACCAATATTAATTGATGAACCTTCAAAGGTAACACTGAAATCGATTTTCAGATATTGGATATCTGATATCACAGTTATAAACCCATAGAATATTGTGAATTGGGTGATAGATCAAAGATTTGATTAATAAAGGTCAAACATCTGTTTGCTAGAATGTTACAATCGATTAGCTGGATTTTAGATCTGAATGGATTATGGTGTGATTGTATGAAGGGCGCAGACTTTTAACTCAGTCCAGTATAAGAACGTAGTTTTCAGAATGAATACAGCTTTCAGGATTGTATTTTGTTACATTGAGTTGAAAGCGCAGGTTTGAATTCAACTCAGCAGAAATAAAATCCAGGTTGAATTCTTATGTTGATCTGAATAGTTTTATGATAAATCTCAAGCGCAAAAGATCTGGCAAGAGGGCGCAGGATGGTGTTTCAAAACTCTGTTTTGGAATTCAATTAATTACAAATTTAAATTGCTGTGGGGTTCTGAACAAAGTGGTGATGAGAGGCGCAGAATTTATTTGATACACTGTTTATTTGAATTCATGTTATGCTCTGTCTATTGGGAACAAAACAGTGGATCGATATTATAAGTGTTTAATGGAGAAATCGGTTAAGTCTGTTGGATAAATTCTCTTATTAAATGCCAGATTCATTGTGAATCGATCCCCATGATTGAAGATCTTAGCGCTGAATGTATCGATTTGTGTTCAAAGTTATTGAGTGATCGGTTTGTGTATAAGACGTAGATGTTCAAACGGAGCTCAATTAGACTTGGAAAGTCGACTTCAGGGAGGTGGAATTGTTTAATGGAATTTTGATTGAGCTGTTGTGTGTAAAATCGTGTTTGAATTCAAATTGCAGGTTCAGGATCTGCAAATCTACATTCCTGATTGGTGAAAAGCGGTCGGATGAATTTGTTTAAATCCAACGCAGAGTTGTATGTATATATCTTACAGAAAGTCGACTGAAGAGTAGTTTAAAACGTAGAGCTTATGAAGCGCAGAACTAAACTCTGTGTATTAGTTGATTGTAATTGTAGGAAAGGGCTGTTGGTCTTGGAATACAGCAAAGGAATTGGAGTTCGTTGAAGAATTCGGAGAAGACAGAGTTATGATTAACTCTTGAGTGAAATCGATTTTAAACATCGATTTCTTATGTCTGAATATACTGCGTTAGCGCCGGAAGATTTGAGATCAAATGCTGGCATTTGAGATTGTAGTTCCACAACAACTACAGAGGGTGAATTGGTAGTGCATAGAACCTGTGTTATGGGTGGATAAACAGGTATGAAATTTGGATTCTATTGTTTAGATTTGAGCTTGGTAAAGGGCACACATATAAATTGCAACTCTAAGTCCAAACAGTTTATTAAATTGCCAATGACTTTTGTAAACATGAGAAATTACAGTGCATTGAGTCAATTACTAAATGCAAGAATTCATATATAGAATGAAGGCTATTATGCAATGGCATTGAATTATGGAAGGATGGGATAATTGGGTGTGTAATGTTCAGAATTTGGGAAATTGGCTTTAATCTATATGTAAAGGCTTATATTTGAAGCAAACCTTGGGAAAAAAGTTGTTGACTTTTAAATGGGAAAGAAGAAACTTGGAGGTTGAGAATGGTTTCATAACTTGAAAGTGATAATCATCTTCAAAACAAATTTTTTAAGTTTCCACTTGTATTATTGAGAATGGGCAATGATTAGATGATGGCATTTTATAAAAGGATGAAATCAAATATGAATGATTTTTCAAACCACATGTTGAGAAGCTTCAGCAATTAGGAAATGTATGAAATTGCCCAGATGGGATCTAAATTGGGCAGTGATTGAAATACATGTTTAAATGTCATGTGATGAAAGACTCTGGGTTTGCAGGCCCTGCCTGCATCATTTTTGGTATCAGAGCTTGGCTCTGTTGAAATTGAAAAGGTGTTTGAAGACAGAAGGTTTTGTTGAATAACTGAAATGTATTTTTTAATATCTGATGAATGATTGAAAGGAAAATCAGATTTCTAAATCTGATATGCAAACTACACAAGTGAACAGGATTGCAGGGAGGAAAAGATCATGCAAAGATCTTGAAAGGTGAGATGATTTCCTGATTTGAAATTTATGATTGAAGTTTATGGTTGCAGAGAAGATGATGGCAGTGAACCTGGCATTCAGCTAAAGGCTGGATAAGGAGGACAATTGTAGTGTCCTAAAGAAGAAGGTGAGTTGAAGAGATAGGCTAGAGAGAGAGAGAGCAGAGGAAAGTGCTCAAAAGGTTCCAGAGGCAGTGAACCAAGTACTTACCAAAAGACTCAGTGAGGAGAGCTTGGTGAGGTAAGGGGCAGCAAGGGAGATTGTTGTCGTAGAGGCTAGTGCAACTCATGGTGAGTGAGAAACTCATGGAGAAGATGATCATGGAGGATCAGAGAAGAGGTTAAGAGGAATGCCACAGAGATGAGATTACTACATAAATTTGAGAAAGAGAGATTGCAGTAATGAAGGTACAATTGCAGGTACTAGAAGAATGGCTGCAAGAGTAGGAAGATCAAAATAGAAGATGGATCTTTCCACTGAAGGGAAAGAGAGTGATTTGGTGACAATTGCAGGTGAAGTTGAGGCAAAGTGTGATTTCCTTATTGAAGAAAGGACTTAGAGTTCTTGAGCCAGAGTTGGAATTTGAAGATTCCACATGCAGAATTGTTCAGAAGGATGTGTTGGAGGAAGCAGTCAAGACTGAAAGGTCTTGTAGTTTTAAAACTGACGAGAGTTGTATGTTTGCAGGTACAATACAGGGAGATGAGCAAGCTTTAGAGTTTGTTCAGGAGAGAGAATTGAATTTGAAAGCTGTTCAGATCAATGCTAAGATAGCAAGATCTCAAGAGAAAATGAAGACAGAGGAAGCAGAAAATGATAAGTACTCTGAAAAAGAAAGCAGTGATGCTTTTGCTGTTACAGTACAAGAGAAAATTCTTGTGGATGCTGAAGAAGAGAAGCAGTCTGAAGTGCAGATAAGGGAAGTAACAGCTGATACTGTTGAACATTTTATGCAAACTGAAAGTTTATGTATGAATGCAGGTGATGATGATATGCTTCAACAATGCTACCGAGAAATTGCATTGTTGGAATATTTGTTGATAAATTCAGAGTATGATAGAAATATTGCAGCAGACGAAAGAGTTCAGTACAGTGAACGAGAGCAGAACGACATCTTGGAGACAGATGGAAATAAGGCGAGACTAGCTGACAGTCTCATGGTGAATGCAAATCAGCATACTAATGTGCTGACAGAAGAATTGGGAAGGAACTTAGAGCAACATACTGAAGTGTTGCCAGGGAAAGCTGAGGAGAAAGCCAGTAAAGATTTTCTGAGTCCTGAAGAAGACTTAGAGCTGCAGATGACTGAATCTACAAGTGAGACCGTTGGGTCTTGTGATTTTGATGCTGACAATTTGATTGTGTTTACAGGTGATGTAGAAGATAGTCCATCATTTGGAATTGTCTTGGAAGGAGGTGAACAGTTGCAAAAAGAAGATGAGACAATTAGGTCTCATAAGTAGAGGCTTGTTACCATGGGTGACAAGAAAGAGTTGGCTTGTTTGTATAGCCAAGAGAAGACTGGTGGACAAAATTTTGGAGCTGCTACAGTGTTAGAATATGAAGCTACAGTGTTTGCAAAACTTGATGATGATGGACAATTTTTGAATATTGTCGAAGGGGAAGATGGAGATTATGCTGGAGTTAATTTGCAGCATGTTGATGAAATGCTAAAATGTTTGTTGGAGACATTTGAACCAGAGAAAAAAGTTGCAGATGAAATTGCAGATGATGAGCAAAGGAATGTTGCAGAGGGACAGGAAGTCTGGGAGGCAGCAACATCCATAGTGACAGCTAGAGCAACATGTTTTATTGAAGATGCTGGAAACAGTCAGCAGACAGAGAATATACTGGACAAAGAAATTGAGTTGATAAGGAGGTTAATGATGAAAATGTCTCAGAGAAAGACAGTAGCAAGAAAGAAAAGGAGCGACAACAAGAGAAAGACAACGAAAGAATTGGAAGGCAGAGCAAGTGGAGCACTACAACAAAAAATATGGAAACCTAGAGGACAACAACAGATAACAACAACAGTAAAGCAATTGACAAGCAAGGAAAGATTACAAAATAAAATTTGGGATCTAGGAGGAAATAATTATCCAGACTTATGACCAGGTGGTCATGAATTTTCTTACATGGGGAGTCTGATGCAGGAGCATCAAGGAAAATTTTTTATTTGTAAATATGTTAGAAAAGGGGGTGTGACAATTTTTAATATTTTATTAATTAATTTAAATAAAATAGGAGAAAGTGAGGATTTTGTAAATATCCTTTTATTTAATAAAAGGATATAAGAGAATTTGGTTAGTTAAGGATATGAAGGGATAAGATTCTAGATAATAGGATTTGTTGATATATTCTAGTGGTGTTGAGATATTAAGGGGATTGAGCATTTAATTAGATCATTTTTAAAATTGTATAAATTAGAAGGCCTCAAAGGCAAATGGTAGACTTGAATAGCTGGAGTGTAAGAGTGATTGAGAGTAGGCTTGAACAACCAAGGCTGTAAGCCTCTGGCAAATTGTAAGGGCCATGAACATTGAATATTTGGCCAAGAAGAAAAGTTTGTGAGTATGTTCATTTTTATGAAAGTGTGATTTTTGAGTTATGTGCCTTAATTTGGTCAATTCATGTATGGGTCAATTACTGTGTTAAGAGTGAATTTGCTGGTATTTTCTGGTTAATTAGTGCATTAATTCCGGTGGAATGATAATGGTGGGCGCATGGATAAATTGTAATATGGGAACATTATAGGCAAGGATTACCAATATTAATTGATGAACCTTCAAAGGTAACACTGAAATCGATTTTCAGATATTGGATATCTGATATCACAGTTATAAACCCATAGAATATTATGAATTGGGTGATAGATCAAAGATTTGATTAATAAAGGTCAAACATCTGTTTGCTAGAATGTTACAATCGATTAGCTGGATTTTAGATCTGAATGAATTATGGTGTGAATGTATGAAGGGCGCAGACTTTTAACTCAGTCTAGTATAAGAACGTAGTTTTCAGAATGAATACAGCTTTCAGGATTGTATTTTGTTACATTGAGTTGAAAGCGCAGGTTTGAATTCAACTCAGCAGAAACAAAATCCGGGTTGAATTCTTATGTTGATCTGAAGAGTTTTATGATAAATCTCAGGCGCAGAAGATCTGGCAAGAGGGCGCAGGATGGTGTTTCAAAACTCTGTTTTCGAATTCAATTAAATACAAATTTAAATTGCTGTGGGGTTCTGAACAAAGCGGTGATGAGAGGCGTAGAATTTATTTGATACACTGTTTATTTGAATTCATGTTATGCTCTGTCTATTGGGAACAAAATAGTGGATCAATATTATAGGTGTTTAATGCAGAAATCAGTTAATTCTGTTGGATAAATTCTCTTATTAAATGCCAAATTCATTGTGAATCGATCCCCATGATTGAAGATCTTAGCGCTGAATGTATCAATTTGTGTTCAAAGTTATTGAGTGATCGGTTTGTGTATAAGACGTAGATGTTCAAACGGAGCTCAATTAGACTTGGAAAGTCGACTTCAGGGAGGTGGAATTGTTTAATGGAATTTTGATTGAGCTGTTGTGTGTAAAATCATGTTTGAATTCAAATTGCAGGTTCAGGATCTGCAAATCTACGTTCCTGATTGGTGAAAAGCGGTCGGATGAATTTGTTTAAATCCAACGCAGAGTTGTATGTATATATCTTGCAGAAATTCGACTGAAGAGTAGTCTAAAACGCAGAGCTTATGAAGTGCAGAACTAAACTCTGTGTATTAGCTGATTGTAATTGCAGGAAAGGGCTGTTGGTCTTGGAATACAGCAAAGGAATTGGAGTCTGTTGAAGAATTCGGAGCAGACAGAGTTATGATTGACTCTTGAGTGAAATCGATTTTAAACATCTATTTCTTATGTCTGAATATACTGCCTTAGCGCTGAAATATTTAAGATCAAATGCTGGCATTTGAGATTGTAGTTCCATAGCAACTACAGAGGGTGAATTGGTAGTGCAGAGAACCTGTGTTATGGGTGGATAAACAGGTATGAAATTTGGATTCTATTGTTTATATTTGAGCTTGGTAAAGGGCGCACATATAAATTGCAACTCTAAGTCCAAACAGTTTATTAAATTGCCAATGACTTTTGTAAACATGAGAAATTGCAGTGCATTGAGTCAATTCCTAAATGCAAGAATTCATATATAGAATGAAGGCTATTATGCAATGGCATTGAATTATGGAAGGATGGGATAATTGGGTGTGTAATGTTTAGAATTTTGGAAATTGGCTTTAATCTATATGTAAAGGCTTATATTTGAAGCAAACCTTGGGAAAAAAGTTGTTGACTTTTAAATGGGAAAGAAGAAACTTGGAGGTTGAGAATGGTTTCATAACTTGAAAGTGATAATCATCTTCAAAACAAATTTTTTAAGTTTCCACTTGTATTATTGAGAATGGGCAATGATTAGATGATGGCATTTTATAAAAGGATGAAATCAAATATGAATGATTTTTCAAACCACATGTTGAGAAGCTTCGGCAATTAGGAAATGTATGAAATTGCCCAGATGGGATCTAAATTGGGCATTGATTGCAATACATGTTTAAATGTCATGTGATGAAAGATTCTGGGTTTGCAGGCCCTGCCTGCATCACCTCAAGAGGGTTCTTAGTTGTTTTCTAACCAAGTTGTTAAAACATTTTTTCTTTTTTATTTATTTATTTTTTCTTCAAGGAGGTGTTTCCTTTAAACTCTAGAAGAAGCATTGCAAGTGGCATGATTATAGTTGTCATCAGAATTTGTCTATGATCACAGGAAAGACAACCCTCAGAGGGTGAAAATTGATTATGTTACACATTGAAAACTTTGGCTAACATCCAATTAGATATGTTATACATAGTTCACAATTAGGAGATCGCAGACCATATATTTGCACATAAAAATGCACTACTACTCAAATATCAGGGTAAGTGGAAGATTATTTATTGAATATAGTTTAATCACATGATACAACTATCCCACAACTCTACAGTAGAGATACCAACATGGAACAAAAAACTTAAAATCGATCTATACACTCACTTTCAAGGGAATTTCATGAACATTTTTATTTTCTTATATAATGACTTTTACCCACATCTTGAGATCACATGAAAATGGTATTCATAATAAAGTTTTATGGGTGAAGTAATTCATTTTTCCTACAAGATCAAGTTACGTAGCTATAATGTCTCATGTTTTTTCGTACATCTGACTGGAAACATACCTTGCAAAAATTTTGAATGAAATCCCACTCAAATTATCATAGAATCCCCATGTGATCACATTAAAAAATAATGTTTCTCCTTATATGTTGATAATTCTTAATCTTCACTGTGTTTTGTATATAAATTAATTTCAATTCATTCATATCAAATATACTCCAGCTCCTAGTTTCGATTTAAAGGTCGAGTTATCAACATTGTTTTCTATTCTTTATTTGGAAAGTGCTTGTGGTAATTTGAAGAGTTTACAAGAGATGGGAATCTCAAATAGTCGTTGACCGGGCTAATGCAAGTTTTATAAGTAAAATGTGTGGCTTCAATCCCTGATGTCTCAAATTTCGTCCTGAATTTAGGAGCTACAATGGTCATCCTTCACCCACGTTTATCATGATCTCAATCAACTAACATATAAGCTCTCTAAGGAGGCATTCAATTAGTAGCCATCTGATGAATTATCAGCAAGATCAAGGTTGTGGCACACCCAAAAAAAAAGGCAACTCGCAAAATTTAAGCAAACAAAAACCCCTACTCATGAAGTTGACAAATTGTCTCCCTCAAGGACCACTTCCTTCTCCTTCATCAGGCAATACTTCCTCAACAACTCACTCAACTTCATCATTTCTATACCCCCAACAATCTATTTATGTTATTGTGCCCATAACATTTTTCGAATAATCTGATGTTTCATAGGTGAATGTTAAATGCCAATTTACTTTTTGGAAACCAAATTTTCATCCCTTGTACCTAATGATCCTTCTTCATTGAATATTTTTTTGAATGGTGTTTTGTTTACTAATTTTTATCATTCAATGATTTCTTATATGTCAAGATTCTTCTCTCTTTCATGTCTTACAATGTTTCCTTTCCTTTCCAACATCTGGTGCAATTGCTAGTTTAAATTTTTTCACATATTTAAAAAAATAAACAATTTTAGTTCATCGAATGTAACTCAATTGACAATCACCTTGTTATGAAGTATTATGCTAAAACATGAGATTCAAAGTTCAAATCCCATTAAGTGGCTGGCCAAAAAACAATATTTTTTATCTATTTATTTATCATATTTTTTGAATGTGGTTTTAATGAAAAAATGAAAATATAATATAAAAGAAATAAATATCATGACATGATCAAATTTCATGTGGTTTGAATATCTATTTTAAAAAATAAAAAATATAATTAGCCACTATCCACTCATGGATATTTCAATGCAAACTTGGGAATGCTAATGATTTTTTCTTAATTGCTAAGTAGCTTTGCATTGAAAATTAATACCATGCAAATCAAGAGGAAGCAGAGAGGGACCTATCTATTTCTTTCCCAAGATGCACTATGAGGAACTATAGCAATGAATGCCCAATGAATTTCATAGAAGTTTTCTCAGCCCGTGAGGAAAACCATGCAATAGACAAATGTCATTCATTTTAGGGCCTAAAACCTGTATACCAAGGGGTGGAATGTGGTCCAGAGAAACTCTACTTCATCAATCAAAGGAGGCCTCAAGGACCTCGGCCATACCAATAGGGCATGAAATGTGCACCTTACTCTTATTACAATTCAAATTAGAATGCACCTCTACAACCTTGGTACTATTCCACTCATCTGTCATGGCCCACACCTCCTTATTGGCCATATGCTGCTCTATATCCTCCTCAACCTATCAAGCATATTTTTTAGCCATATACTTCCCAGGCTCCTCAATGGAGAAACCCATCACAAGGGTGGAGGCCTTAGCTAAACCAACCTACTACTTTATTACATCCACCCCAACCTCAACCACTATTCAATCATCTTTCTCCACCTAATAAAACTCATGTTCCTTCTCAACCTAATCGAAACCACATCCAAGCCTCAATAGAAAACATGCACAACATGTCTAAAATGGAGAGAAATCTTATCTTACCTATGTTGTGCATATCCAAGAGATAAACCTTATGTATGGAAAAATACTTCAAGATAACCATCCACCTTCTCCACCAGAAGAGCTTGAAGAGAAAAAGGAAGAGAGTTCCACTCAAGTGAATCCACCTTCTTTTCCTGAAATATTGATCCACCCTAGCCAACATACCCGAGAGGAGATGGAACTTCTCGGAGAATTCAATAACTTGTGTGTTAATATACCCCTTCTCTGGGCTTTAAAGGATTTTCCCATTTATAATAATGTTATCAAGGAGAAATTGTTCAGAAATCCTGGGATAAAGAAGATAGACACCCCCACCATCAATGTTGTTGGAAAACTATCCGATCTAATGTTGGGGAGAGTGATTTTTCCAAAATACCTAGATTCTGGAATCCCAGTAGTGAATGTGAAAATTGATGGCATCATTCTCCTTCATACCCTAATTCATATTGGGGCTGCCACCAATGTGATGACTAAATAAACTATGCTAAAGATAAATCTCGAAGGGGATTTGAGGAATACCACCATAGTGATGCAACTTCAAGACACATACATAGTAGCTCCTAAGGGAGTTATTAGGGATGTCATGGTATCCATCAACTCTTGGGAGTATCCTACTTATTTCCTGGTTATCCAACCCAAAAACAAGTTTAATGGTTACCCTCTTATCCTAGGAAGACCTTGGTTTTCCATTTTTTATGCTTACATGAGTTGTAGGCCTCGAAACATGACCATTAAAAATTGACCCTTATCAAAGAAACCCATATTATATGCTCCTCCTCAACCTTCTATTAAACATGATATTCATTTGCGGCTAGATGATGAGGAAGAAGATGAAGTGTATCATGCAACACCATACCCAATATGTACCTTAGATGTTGTTATGGGAGGGGGGAAACCTAATGAAGATGAACTCATTGACCATATCCTTTAGAACCAAACTCCCACTACCATTCCACTTAATGAACTTGTGAGAGAGTCTAGAAGCAGTCCTTGGACTAAGCAATGATTGGTGGGCTCAAGTATTGAACATGTCAAAAAAGTAGAGTTTGGCCTATCCATAACGTTAAATATAAGTTCCTCTCTCTCGGCGAAACAAGAAGAACAATTTTGAAAGATGCTAAGAGAACATTTATATTCTTTTTCTTGGGACTATAAATAAATGAAAGGGGTGCATCCCTCAGTCTGTACTCACCATATTTACGTCAAAGAAGGATGCAAGCTTGTGCATCAACCCGAGAGGAGAATGAACCTGGCCCTTAAGGTCATAGTGATGGAGGATTTACAAAATTTATTGGATTCAAGGTTTATACACCCCATCTCAAATAATTAATGGCTATCACATCTAGTATTAGTCCCAAACACGAATGGAAATTTAAGGATCTTTTTTGATTACATGGAACTAAACAAGGCCACAAATAAAGGCAATTTCCCTTTAACCTTCATTGACGATGTCCTGGTTGGTCTTGCTGGGAATAAGTTCTTCTCTTTCCTGGATGGATTTAGTGGTTACAATCAAATTCAGATCAATCTTGAAGACCAAGACAAAACTAAATTTACATGTCCTTGGGGTACCTTTACATATATAATTCCCCCATTTGCCCTATGCAATGCCCCTGCTACTTTTCAATGATAGGTTTTGAGTATCTTGTTTAAGCTTTTTTATGACTCTATGGAGATATACATGGATGATTTCACTCCTTATGGATGTGATTTTAGGAGTCCCTCTCTAATCTCGGTAAAGTCTTGAGGAAATGTATTTAAACTCATCTCTCATTAATCCCTGATAAATGTGAAAGGAATGGACTTTCCTTGGCCACTCCATATCTTAGGAAGGAATACAAGTGGACCCAAACAAGATTTATATCATAAAAATGGTCCCTACCCCTAAGAAATAGAGATATTTTAGGAGTTTATTAGGCTTATATAGTTACTATAGACTGTTTATCAAGTATTTTAGTAAAGTGGATTGAAGATGGTTTGCACTGTTGGTCAAGGATTCAAATTTATGTTGGATAAGTAGCTGCGAAGATGCCCTTGAAACATTAAAATAAAAATTGACCACTACACCCATACGTAGGGGTCCCAATTGGGATCTACCTTTCCATATCCATACTTATGAATTAGACAAAGATGTTGAGATAGACTTGGGACAAGTAGATTATAAGTTTCCCTAGTCTCCCTATGCCCTTTACTTCATTAGTAAAAATCTATCTAAGGTTGAACTAAATTACAGTGTCACTGAAAAATAACTCTTAGTTGGTGTACACTCAGTGAACAATTCGCACACTATATCAATGGATACCAAAATTTTGTACATATTGATCATGAAGCTATTAAATATTTTATGAATAAGATTGATGTGAATGCTATAATAACTAGATGGTTTTTATTATTAAAAAAATATGATTTAACTATCATTGACAATCAAGGAAAAAAAAATTTAGTCGCATATTCTTTGTCTATACTTACACTTCCTATAGATAATGAAGAGATGATTGATGATCAACTTCCATATGAGAAAATATTTACTATCTCAGTGCTCTCTCCTTGGTTTTTTGATATAGAAAAGTACGGGGTTGTTGGGAGGCTTCCTCCAAATATTCCATCCAGGGAAGAGAGTATAATTATGAGGAAAATCACCGCTTTCACTTGGACTTGGGGCAACCTTTTCAAAATGAGACCAGATAAAATTTTGAGGAGATGTGTAAGGGAAGAGGAAGTCTTTGACGTCCTCTCATCATGCCATGATGGGACATGTGGGGGTCATTTTGCTGCGAAGAGGAAAAATTTCAAAGTTCTACAAGCTGGCTAATATTGGCCCAATCTCCATCAAAATAAAAGAAGGTATACCAATAGATGTGTTTAGTTCCAAAGGATCGCAAAACCCACACCCAAGGATGAGATTCCTTTACTACCTCAAGTGGTCTTAGAGGCATTTTAAATGTGGGGCATGGATTTCATTGGAAAATTGATCCACCGTTAGGATTAATAAAATACATTATTATGTGCATTGACTACTTTAAAAAGTGGGGTAAGAAAAAGGATATTAAAGAAGCAACAAAGCATAAAGTGGCTGAGTTTTTAAGGGAGAACATTTTCTACAAATTTAGGTATCCAATGGAGATAGTCACTGATCAAGGAGCTCAATTCACCTCACATTTGATTGAGAATCTCATGGGGCAGCATAATACCAAGCATAGAACATCTACTTCCTATCACCCTCAAGAAAATGGGCAAGTAGAGGTCACCAATAGAGAATTGGAGAGAATCCTTACTAAGTTTGTTAGCAGAAGTAGAGATTGGGCAGCCATATTAGTGGAGCCCACTTGGGCCTATAACACCACTTGGAAGACAACCACTGGATTCAATCCAGATGATTTAGTTTATGGGAAGAAATTTATTTTTTATATTTAGTTTGAGTATAACACTTTCATAATGAAAACCCAATTGGACTTAGATATCATAGAAGCACAACAAGAAATGTTGCTCCAACTGAATGGCTTGGATAATTTCAGAATGCATGCCCTCCTATGCACTGAAGTTATACAATTGAAAAGGAAGGTCTAGCATGATAAGCATATGAAGGGAAATATTTTTCAAGAAGGGGAATCAGCCTTGTTATATGATTCTAGGTTCAAATATTTTAAAGGGAAATTAATGACAAGATCGTTAGGCCCATACCTGGTAGAGAAATGTAGTGACAATGTTGTTATCCAGATGAGAACCATTGATGACGAATGGATCCCCTTTCTTGTCAATGGTTATAGGTTGAATTAATACAAGAGACATATGTCTAATGCATAATTAATTAGTACAATCAACAAAGAATTCAATGTGATTCAGAGTTCCATGTCTTCCAGTTCACAACACTCTTAGAAAGAAAAATAAATAAATAAA
This sequence comes from Pinus albicaulis, assembly GCA_034641835.2. Taxonomy (NCBI): domain Eukaryota; kingdom Viridiplantae; phylum Streptophyta; class Pinopsida; order Pinales; family Pinaceae; genus Pinus; species Pinus albicaulis. The sequence continues at coordinate 986,313,361 of CM076574.1, forward strand.
TAAAGAGGCCTCGATGAAAACCTCTTTGAGGAATGTAAGTCCTACTCCATGATTGAAACCTATCTGAGCTAGTCCTGGAGCAAAAAAATAAGAGGAAGAAAAATAATAATGATTCCTACGTGGAAACATCCTCTGAGGCACCTAGGTAAGGCATGTAGGTTGAAAACCTCCTCAAAGATAGGATACTATTCTAAAATAAAAAGAGAAAAAAAAAAGACAAGAAAAGAACAACACAAGAGCATGCCATGACTACTCACCTTTCTCTTTTTTTGTAGAATTATGCACAGTGGTAGATTTCATGGTTACAGGCCTAAAAAATTTCAAATTTTCCTCCATTCCTCCATCCATTCACCACCTATCCATCATCCATACTCATGTGATCACGTCTCTCCACCATCCCATTAGCCTAAAATTCAAGTTTCACCCCCTCTCTGTGTTGTTACAGCAAGGTCTTGTAGTGCTACAAGAAGGTCCTCTGGTGCTACAGGAGAGAGAACCGAGGGAAAGGATAGCATAACATGAACTTTATGACCTTGAAAATGATTAATAAGGTTCCCTTATTCTTTTACACCATCCATCCATCACTCATCGATATTATCTCACAAAATATTTTCTCAAACCCTCCACTTTGTCCCACCTATTTAAAAAATTATACAAAAACACAAAAGTCCTCATCTTCATTTGTAAAAGTCTGCATTTCTCCCTCATGATCCTAGTATTATCCTTAGGTCTTGTTACAATTTCTCTCATCACCCCCATGTAGATTGAATACCCAAAGGTGAATGGAAATGACTACTACAAGAAGGAAACCTCCTCCTATATCACCCTGTGCCGTTACGACAAGGAGCATTGTATCATTTTATTTATCATTAGAGAGGATAATGGAACCTTCTAAAAAAACTATGAAGAATTCATAGCACTCCCAAGAATACTTTCCACTAGAGAAAAGGACCCGCACACATGAAACAATCACCACAGTCAAGAATCACAAAGAAAAATGAAGTGTTAGACAGAGAAATAAACCAACAATTCAAACTCCCTTGATATGGTCCAGCTCTAGAATGCAAGTCCCTGCAGCAAATTGATCATAATGAATGCTCAGGTATGGTGGACTCTTACATTCTCCATAAGTGTAAATTACTAAAATGTATGAATTTCGAGAGGAGATGTTTTTATAAGATGGAGGCGGCGAGTTAACTTGGCCACCCTCGGCTAGTAAACTACAAGTGATGGTAATCACTCATGCAACACGGGGGTGTCACATCAAATAAGTTGGGATCATAAATAGTGGGTGGTGATTACAAGGGAAGGAGAGATATTTACTCAGAGTGGGGAAAATGGTGCAAAAGAGGAAATCCCATGTGAATGATAACTCACCACAATGCTCGAAGCCCCAACTAAAAATAACATATTATCTACTTGGGCTCAGTTTACTTTTCATATTTTCTCATTTCAAAAATAGCTAGAGAGAGGACAAGCTTGGTGTGCCATTGAGCATATTTGAACCTCATTCTGCCATTGCTACAGGAAGGTGCTACAAGAATATTGAGAGCGTGGAAAAGAGATACAAAGGTTCGAATTGATTCCCAAATTACCATATTCATATTAGATTACTTGACAAGAAGTAAGTTTCACCATATCCCTCGTCCATCCATGAAAATTGCATGCAACTTCTATTCAAAATTATACATACAGTTGTAATGTAACTATGAAATTAAAAGGTCTAATTGAAAATTATAATGGTTGAAACATAGGAAATTGGAGTGATAAGTATTTTTTTACTCACTTCTACCACTAAACTAGACACTGAAACCATAAAAGAAGCATCTCTCCCTCACTTAATTAAGTAGATAAATAAAATATGGGGGGAGAATTTCACATAAGAGAGCTCTCACATACTAAGAGAATCCACGTACACTCTCCTATGGTAGAAATTTTTAGAAGACATCAGCAGCTAGTATTCTTCGAGTTACTGAAGTGGTGTGATGATGACCTTTCCCTTCAGTTTTCCATGGATTTGAATTCACAAACATAGGACAGTTCCACCACTGTTATAAGGGGGTTGTCTATATCTCTAAGCCCTAAAATAATTAGCAGGGTAACCACCCCGCCTTTAAGGATAAAGTGGAGCAGAGAGGAAAAATCGATCAATTTCATTGTTAAAAATAACTTCTTTATTTCCAAAGAAAAGCCTCTTGAGGAAAATAATGGAGTTAGGAGATAAATTATGCCTTATACATGGGATGAGGTGGCTTAGCATATTCTGACATACATCTCTTGTGAGGCCAGAATGAGTGTGGTATATTCCTACCACTTTAGGTTTCTTGATGAATGAGGTAAAGGGAATAATTACCTCTTGATTAGAGACTTAGTGTTCCATACTTCCTCAATCCATCAAGGAAATGAGTCAAAAAGTAAGAGAGGGAAAACACCAAAACTTGGCCCACCATGGCATTATAAAACAGATAGTCCTGGATGCCTTGAAAAAATTGAGAATCCATGTCTTATGGTCCAGTTTCACAGACATGGATTTAGAAACCTTCATAGGGACTGAAAAAATTACTCCCGGAGAGAAACCGTCCTTTGGCGTTGGTGGTAGAGAGGTAAACACGGAAGAGGAGGAAGATACAAGAATAAAGGAGGAAGAAGTAGAAAATACATCAAAAGAAGAAAATATTAAAACAATAGAAGAAGAAACATAGGTAGAGGTAGAAGGAGAAAAATATGAAAAAGAAGAGGGGGTAGAATAGGAAAAGGAGACATTGAGTCCTAAAAAAAAAGAATTTCTCCAGGAAACACTGAACATGAGGTAGCTGCAACTTTAGATACATTATGCACTCCAATTAAACACAAAATAAATATACCAAGGCAAGATCCTCTATATTTCAAGACCAGGAAGAGCACTAGAGTTAGGAAAGGGAGGCCAAAATCTCCCACAAAGGTCCCCATCACAATTGAGGAGTCCCCAAGCAAGAAAGAGGAGGTGGGACTAGATGAAGTAAAAATTGAAGAGGTCACCTCTAGATATATGTGAGGAGGCCTACCACTAGATCAAACTCCTTCAAGAAACCAAAGACACCAAAAGACCTCCAACAATAAGGAAACAAGAAGCTACAAGAGGGACATAACATGCTACAGGAGGGATAGATCATACTACAGGTGGGGAAAATTTTTCAAATAGAAGGACATAAAGTGTAAATAGAAGAGAAAAATGTGACACAATAGCAATAGGAGGCAACAACCTCCCCAAAAACATTAGAGAAGGACACCCTAGAGCTACAAGAACCTAGTGTACAACCTAGATTGGAGTCCTATTATAAATTTATTGGAGGGAGAATCATCCATGAAATTTTCACAATATAAATTATTTATGAACTAGAAATAGAAAGAGGAAGGACCCACAGATAGATACAAATGGCTACAAGTGCAAAGAAAAGAGTACATCATTGGGTAATATCTTGTGCCTTTCAATTGAACTTCATGTATACATCAATGCATTTGAATGTATTGTCGTTGGAATCATATAGTATGGTCATAGGTATGGATCAGTTATATCATAAGAGGACTAAAGTGGATTGTTATGACAAATCTGTTGAGTACTTGGACGAAAATGGAGAACAAAGAATATTACAGGGTAAGAAGAAAAAAAAATCAGTTAGGATGGTGACCGCTATGTAGGCAAAGTGCAGTCATAGAAAAGGGATGTGTTATTTGTAGCGCATATGTCTAGCGACAAAGGTAAGGAAGTTGAGGATGTAGATGTTTTGAGAAGGTACCTAGTTCTACATCAATTTTCAGATGTGTTTCCCGTAGATATTTCAGAGTTACCACCTCACAGGGAAGTAGACTTTTCTATTGAGTTGGTATGTGGAGCAACACCAACATCAAAAGCACCTTATAGGATGCACACACCTAGGTTGGTAGAGGTAAAGTTGCAGTTGAAGGATATGCTTGATAAGGGATACATTAGGCTAACTATATCACCTTGGGGCACAATAGAGGATGGTACTACGAGGCTATACATTGATTACAGAAAGTTGGAAAAAGTGACCATCAAGAACAGGTATCCATTGCTTAGGATTGATGACTTGTTTTATCTGCTGAAGGGAGCAACAGTGTTCTCGAATATTGATATGAGATCCAGATATCATCAGGTACACATTAAAGAAGTGGACATCTCCAAGACAACGTTTCAGACCAGGTATGGGCATTATGAGTTTTTTGTAGCTCCATTTTTTTTGAGTAATTCTCCAACTACCTTTATGTGCTTGATGAATAGTGTGTTGTTTCCTTATCTAGACAAGTTTTTTATTGTTTTCATTGATGATATATTGGTATATTATAAGAATGAAAAAGAGAATTCTGAGCACTTAGCAACAATATTAGATTATTGAGAGAGCATCAATTATATTCCAAGCATAGCAAGTGAAGTTTCTTTCAAATAGAATTACATTACTTCAGACATGTGGTTTCCAAGGAAATCATAGTAGTGGTTTGAGAAAAGATAAGAGCTATCATGGAGTGGGCGGTTCCTAGAAATGTGGATGAGGTGAGGTCCTTCATGGGGTTTGCAGGTTATTATAGGAGGTTCATCACAAAATTCTCGCATATTTCTTATCCTATTACATCATTGAAAAGGAAAGGTAATAAGTTTGAATGGACAGAGGAATGTGCGGCAAATTTTGAGAAATGAAAGTAGTTGTTGACACATTCTCCAATGTTAAAGGTCGCATATCCAAACAAAGAGTTAGTAGTATGTAAAAATTCTTGTAAGAGAGGACTTGATGGATTTCATATGCCATAACGATAGGTAGTATGTTATGAGTCATGAAACCTGAATGAGCATGAGTAGAACTATCTGGAAAATAATCTTGAGCTAGAAATGATCATACATGCTTTAAAGATGCAGAGGTACTATCTTCTTGGCAGGAGGTTTGTACTGATGAGTGATCACAATGTTTTGAGGTATCCATTTAACCAACCAAATCAAAATGCCAGGATTAGTGAGTTTTATTTTGAGATTGGGTATATCAAGGGAAAATAGAATAGGGTTGCAGATGCTCTTAGCAGGAAGATACATGTGAATCATATAAAATCTATGAGTTCTTATTGGACATAATTACAAGATATGATCTTGTAGGCGGGTCAACAGGATGTCAAGTACATGGAGCTTAAACACAGGTTACACCAGAGTACAGGTGAAGGTATAGGTGAAGGTACAGGTGCACAATATGTGGACCATCATATCTCAGCATATGGATTGATCAGATTTAGGGACAAGATATATGTGTCATACATTAGTGATCTCAAGAAGGTGATTGTGAGGGTGTTTCATGTGAAACCATATTCAGGTCACCTTGGCTATCAAAATACTTTCACCATAGTAAAGAAGTTCTATTATTGGCTGAATTTGAAGAGATATGTAGCAAAGTTTGTACCTAGGTACTTGGATTATCTGTAGGTGAAGGAAGAGTGTAAGAATCCAAGTGGACTGCTACAGCCGATTGTAATTCCAGAGTGGAGAGGAGAGTTCATTTTCATGGATTTCATCATAGGTTTTCCCAGGACATCCAAACAACATGATTCGATCATGGTTGTTGTGGAAAGGTTGACTATGGTAGCGCAATTCATTCTAGTGAAGTCTACATATTTAGCGAACGATGTAATACAGGTCTTCATCAGGGATGTACTCATATTACATGGTATTATGAAGAGAATTGTATAAGAGAGGGATGAGAAATTCACTTCCATGTTTTGGAAGTAGTTGTTTGCAGGATAAGTAAAAATTTGGCCTTCAACACAACTTACCATCCACAAACAGATGGACAGATAGAGAGGGTCGCTAGGATATTCTAGGGAATGTTGAAGATGTATGTAATGCATGAGCATCAGAAGTGGAAAGAGTATACAGATTCACTGAGGATGAGTCTATTTGAGGCATTGTATGGGTGGAGTTATAATACTCCCATCATTTGGAGTGATCCAGTTAACAAGGTGTTGATTGGACTGGACATGTTAGTGGAAATCTAAAAAAAAATGTAGTTATTAAAAAAACATATAAAGCAACACAGGGTAGACATAAAATTTAGGAAAACCAAAACAGGTTATTTAAGGAGTTTCCGGTTGGGAAACATGTGTACTTTCACATCAAGCCAAAGAAGCACTCCTTGAATATTATATTGTGTGCCAAACTGGAACTTTAGTTTTGTTTATGATTCTTGAAAGGATTGGGCAAGTAGCCCATCGACTTCCACTTCCTCTGAAAGTGAAAGTCCATGATTTTTTCCATGTATCATTGCTTAATAAGTATGTTAAAGATATTGGTCATGTGACTTACTGGTTTGTATTACAAGTGGAGCCAAAAGGATAATTCCAGTCGGAACCACAATGTATATTGCAGAGAAATATGATCATGCTCCAGAACCAATAAATAGAGCAAGTTAAAGTGTAGTGGAAGAACTTTGGGCCCAATGAGTCTACATTGGAGATGGCATATCAGATGTAGTGTATGTGTCCTTCATTGTTTTCCAGCTGAGCAAAAACTTAGTTTTGGTATATGTACATATGTATATGGATGTAAATATTTCCATGAGATGTGTTATAAAGATCTAATAAGTTGTATGGTTTCATGTAATTATGGTTGTCATGTTGGTTTGATTTTCAGCACGAAGATCATTGTAAATATTGCATCAAGATAAGTTATCAATCTCCATGGTTACTACGTTTTTTTTTCAATGGTTTTCTTATGTATAGGTGTGGTTGAACACCGAGGACGATGTCCCCCAAGGAGGAGGGTTATGTAACAACCCTGATGAAAATTCCACGTAATAAGAGTTCATAAAGGAAAAACAATAACCATCATTATTGGGACACTTATTCCAAGCTAAATGTTGGGAAAAAATATCCTAGAGTGGGTGTTCATTTGGTTTATCATGGCTAAGGAAATTGGAAAAGGCAATGGCACAAGATTTGGAAAGGAAAAAAAACATTAATTGGAATTTTATTTATGAAAATAATGGAAATTAGGATAAAAGGAAGGTGAAAGGTCATAGGTTGTATGTGAGGAGGAAAATTAAGGAAATTAATGGAAAATGAAGAAGATCAAGGCATAATGGATAAAAAGGATTTGGAGGATCAATTGGTATATTTTGTCAGTTCAGTTTTGGAGCTCTCTCTTTATTCTCTCTCTCTCTCACTCTTGGACACTTAGAGTTTTCTTGGAGTATTTAAACATTGGATAAGTAAAGGAAAAATAAGGCAATAGGAAGCAAATATCAAGCAAAGAAGAGCAAGATTGAGCAGCTACCACGAGATTCTTTGCAGGTATCGATTTAAATGTGTGATTTCATTACTATATTTGGATTTCTTGGTGTTGCATGTGGATTCTTGGTTCTCTTATTGTCATTGGCATATGTTTTCCAGGTGTGATAGTGCTTTGAACATAGCCTTGTCATTTCCGGATAGCCATGGTGGTGGGTTCTCATGTTTTGGTTAAGCTAGATTTTCGGATGGACTCGAAGCTGAGTGGGGTGGTCTTAGGATTATTCACATGGCCTACGAATCCCGAGATGGGATATATGGTAAAGGCTGAATGTGAACACCTATATTAAGCTTAGGAATCCCTTGACCGGTAATGTCAAGATGCATGATAAATCCCAATGGTGCATACCCCTGATTAGGCCTGGGAATCCCAGGCTGGGATACACGATAAAGCCCACAAGGAGAAGACCGAATAACCCTAGGATTCCATTAATTAGTAATGGCAGGATACACGATAAATATAAGAGGCTTAGATAGACAAATTCCTCGTGATTTAGATGGAGATATCTAGTGGCATCCATGTTTTTGTTGGCCTAGTGATCTGGTGTGGATTGTGATAGATCCCATTATTATATGTTTATGGTTTATGGCTTAGTGATCTGATGTGGATTCAAGTAAATCCTACTTCTATTGATGAGGGTGAGGTGGTGTAGCCTCAGGAAGTCATGGTTGAGTTTGATTTTAAGTCCCACATTCATTCATGCAATATGGCACGGGAGTGATTAGATGAAAGAAATATTTGGTTCAACCAATCTATGGTCGGGTGGTTTGTGGAAGTCCCAAACTCGATTTCCCTTTGCATACATTAATATGAGGTTCTTTCTCCTGGATATTTCATGAGTAATATAATTTTGTATATGTGGATTCTATGGCCGATGTATTCTTGATATTTCTGTTACTATTATGTTGGTTATAAGAATGCATTATGATGGTGATGATGTATGGCCCTCATCATGTTTTGATTTGTAAATGAATGAGAAATGAATATATGAGCTAATATATGGTAATGCAGCTAATTTGATACGGTAACAATGCTTCTTAGCGAATATGATATACGTATTATACCCCTATGCTCATATATGTTGTTTAAACCTGCAAATTACAAATTTATGGCATGTTTGGCGAAATTATTACCATGGCTAGTAGGGGTATAATGAGGTTCTTGTTAAAGTGATTTCATTTTTATTATTATTCCACTCATGGATTTCTAGGAAGTGGCCTAAGCCTTAGGCCTGAAAAAGTGACACAAAAATTAGGGTCGCACGCTAAAAGCTACCTGGAAAGATCCCTAGTGATACACATTCCAATGTTGTGCGAGTGAGTGGAGGGTTAAAATCCCACTCTTTCCCATATCAAAGGAGTGATTAGGTGATTGATGCACTAAAATTTCAGATTGTCTCCATGGCTAGCCACATGGAAAGCCTGGATTGATCCTGGGTGTCCTATAGGAGGTGCATAAGGTATGTGTAGTTATGTGGTTTTCTTTCCGCTTCCTTAAGGTGACCTATAAGGTTGAATCAGATCATAGTACCTATTTGTCACATGTTTAACCCGTTGGTTGGTTACTTGGGTAGATGTGGGAGGAGGGTGTTATATTAACTAATATGGTTAAAGGTCTTGAAATGGATGCAAGGTTACGTCAATATTTTTATGTTAATATGATACAATAGTGGTTGTTAATGGTTATGTAATTTACTATTCCTTTACTAAAGTTACTCTATATAATGATGAAAAATCTATCTAATGGTTAATCAGAAATACAAAATATTAATTTGGATAGTTACCCATGGCTAAATTATGTAAAAAAATTTCTAACTCTGTGCATGTTCATGCGAGATTACAAGTGGATGTTACAAAAGTATTAATATTGGTTGTAAATGGAAGAGAATATTACAGTATGATGTAGTATTCATGATTTCTTCAGAAAACTTATCATGGGACATTAAACCAATGTTTGAAGTGAAATTATGGACCTGATATGCCTAAAACTTCTCTTTAATATAAGAATAGGGTTTCCTTCCCCTATCTTGTTAAAGACACCACTACCAAAATCTACAGATAAAATCCTTCTTGTAAACCCCACATTATTTCTTAAATTCCCATGAATCAATACAAATGACATTTATGGTGGTTCATGTCTTCATTCATTTCCACTTAAATTTTTAGACTTTAGCTATGACATGAGGAGTAGTTTTTCTTCTGCAACCATGGTCCATAAAAGGAAACTCATACCTAGATCTCAAGGCATTTGAATAATTCCTATCTCCCAACTACGTGATATATGATACTCTTAGAACATTACATGTGATGAAAGAAAAAAAGTATTCTTAAATTTATATTAATTCAAGCTTTATTTAGGCTGAATTCATGATTTTCTTCCCGTGACCACGTTTAACACTCAAAATATTTTAGTGGTCTCCATATTACAGCTTGAAGATAAAATAACATATAATTATTATCTATGGTGCATTGAGGAATATTTAATGGATTTGAAACATTGGAAGGTACCTTTTAGGCCTAATCGGAAATTTTAATAACTTGCGCTTGTGCCAAGTTGTAAAACTATCTAATTTTCCTCTAAAAGATTATAATGGTGATAATATTCCCATTAAGAGTATAAAATACAATCCTAGGAGGCAATATGCATCAATATGAGGTGTTGTTCCTTAATCAAGATTCATGTCAAATACAAGTGATGTTCATGGCCTTAAATAGATGCATTCAGGTCATTCCTCCTATATTATGCATATGGTTGAGATGTTGTACCATTTGGTGGTTTGGAGAAATAGGTACGTGTATGAGAAACATGGAAATTATAGCCACACATTGTTGTACAAAAAGGACACCATGGGAAGCATAGGGTGCGATATGCTCTTTTGTTGCGTCAAATGTTAAAAAAAATGAACACGTGTTCATAGAATGTGGTTCTCTTATTAATAATGTAATGTGGATTGTAGCTTTAGGATCACTTGCTTGTTCCTTAAATAATTTTTTTTGCATTTATTTATATTATATGTAATCTGATTATCTATATATATATATGTTAAGTTAAATAGTTGATGAATGTGAAAAGTATATAATATTTATGTAACGATGATAATTGTGACAACAAGGTTGCTAAAAATTCAAAACTTAGGATTGGAACATAGATACATGAATAAAAAAATATAAATAATATAAATAATCAGAAATTATCATGTAAAATATATATTAACTTAACAAATTTAATCACCAAAGTTTCATAGTGGTGAGCACCAAAAATATTTGTTTATATTAAATATTGAATCTACATATAATATTTGTAATGAAAAAGCACAAAATTTAACTATCATTTTCAATATAGATAAGTATATCAACATAACATATAAAGATTGTTATTGTATTTTTAATATATTATTCAAATAAGTTTAATCAAAATATTAAATATATCATAAATAAGTAATATTTTGCACCAAGTGGCACTATATATATTATAAATTAGTAATATTTCGTACCAAGTGGCACTATATAGTTAGACTGGGGTGATATTGTATTTGTATAAATTTGTATAATTATTTATCGCTCAAGAAAGTTAAAATTAATTTAGAGCCTAGTATAGGGGAAATGTCGTAGCATTCGTAAATGAATATAAACACCAGCCTAAATCCATATTAACCCCAAATCTATTTAAGCGGTGATAGGTTTCAAATCCCTTTTCACTTTAAAAGAATATAGGTTTCAAATCCCTTTTCACTTTGAAAGAGGCTTCTATCTCAAGATAGTGGATTCCTCTTGATGATCGATAGATTAGGGGTTAAGATGGATCTATGTTGATTTCTATATATATACAAACCATATCTAGCTTGGATCCATCTCTCTCTCTCTCTCTCTTCCTTTCTCTTCCACCTCTGTTTCCCTCCCCCCTCCATCTCTCTCTCTACCCTCCAACTTTTTCACTATCACCCTCCATCTCCTTCTCTCTCCCCCTCTCTCCCCCATCCATATTTGTCCCTCTATGTATCTTCCCTTTCTCTCCCTCTTTCTTTTCTCTCCTACTCTCTATATTACCTCCTCTCCTCTCCCTCTCCCTCCATCTCTCCCTTGTCAAACCTTGTATCTATATCTCTATATGTATTTATTCTTCTCTCTCTCTCTCTCTCTCTCTCTCTCTCTCCATATGATGGAGAAATTTCACTCTATGTAATCAATGATATATGTAATGCCTAAAATATTTTAAATTTTATTTTTCTCTTGTGAGATGAGTTATGTTTTTTTGACATGTGATATTGATAAGCCATGTTATTGGTTAATGGTATTGTAACAAAACATATTTACAAGTTAATAATATTCATGGTAAAGTGGGGGTCGACATTCATGGTTAAGAAATCAAGAAACTTGCTATATTGTAAGTATTAATTTGTTCTGTGCTTATTAATTAAATTCAAATATAGTTATGTTGTCATTATTAGTTCCTTCCAAGGTAGGACTCTAACAATCGATTTGCTTGTAGACCAATATCAGTGATCAATGCAAAATATAATTTTCAAGTTTGAAAATTAATAATTTATATTTCAATATATTAAAAAAATTCAAACATTTGATTGAGCCATAACTTGAAGGTATTATTGCAACTTTTACACAATCTAATACCATGTGGATAACTACCTTACCTATTATATGCCTTAATTTAGGGATATGGTTGCAATATTCATGTATGATTTTTAGATATTTATGCAGTGGTTTTTTATTATTAAGCTTTGTAGGAAAACCATCCAAAAATAAAATACTTGAAATTAACTTATACTCAAGTAAAAACATATCTACTATCAATTACTTCCAACCATAATTTAACCAAGTCTTTATATAAAAATTGAAAAATAAAATGTAAAAAAAATATGCTTATAGGAATTACTTCCCACCATTATCTATGTTTTCTTCAACACTTATGTAGGAGTAAAATTTTAAATGTGTAGACTTACTAGTTGTTAATGCCCACCAAAATTTGTTAGTTTTAACTTTTTATTATTAATTGAGTCATGATTTAAATGTTTACACTAACATCTCCACCATACATGACTTTATACTTTATATTACTTTTAATTCAATTAATAATAAATAGTTAAAACCAATAAAAATAATAAATTCATTTGTTATTTTGTATTTTTTTTATTAATAAAATTATAAATATTGTTTAAGATAAAAGGAAACAATAATATACATATAAAATTTAAATATATAGCATATTGATTGTAGCTATAAATTAAGATCCACTTTACAATATAAATAAAATAACAATTTCCTAACTATATTGAAATTTAATTAACAAGCACATAAAAAATTTAATACTTACAATAAACTTAACCATAAATATTCACTCACACTTTACCATAGATATTATAAAATTGTAAATAAGATTTGTTACAATACCATGGGACAATACCATGGCTTATCAAGACCACATGCCAAAATACCATAACTGATTTCATAATCAAAATTCTTTTATAAATATTTTATTTTATTTTATTTTATAAGGATTTTTTAATTAAATATTAAATATATATATATATATATATATATATATATATATATATATTAAACGTTATTTCCTCACTATTACTAAAATATTCCATTAATATTCCATAGATATTAAACCAAGGTTTTAATAAAAATAAAAATGAGAATGCTTTTCAAGATACAAATGTGAAATTTATATAAATAGTTTGTAGTCCTTTTTAGGCTTAGAAGGCAAATAGGTGTTAGGAGGCGAGTCCTTTGTACACTGAACAAAGATGTCTCATGCACTAATTTGATGTATTTCTTGGCCCTAACCTTAAAATCGGATAATAATAATAATAAATAAAAACTGCCATAGATCCATCTTAACTAAAGATCTATTAAAAGACTAGAAAAATCAAATCTATGGAGCAGATGATCAAATCTATTAAAAATATGATCCGTCTTTAAAATAATTCTATGATGATCCAAAATGTTAATTGATAAATGAAATTATGCAATATTATCATTAAAACATATGGTGAATTAGTATATATCGATAAAAAAAAAAAAAAATTAAAATGTACTTTGTTTCTTTAATAAGAATATTTACTTATTAACCAAATATGATAAAGAAAATTGACCAATCAATTGTAAAGACTCAAGTTTGGTCAACTTAAATTAACCCTAACAAATTAAAATCATATTTTCGTGTTTATTTAAAAAATAGTAATTTATGCTTTGATATAGGAGACCACTTTTAAATATATCAGTACACACTTTTACGAAACATAAATAGAAGAATCGTTCTATAAACTTAAATGAATATTGCATGATGCAATATACTCAATCAAAAATTAACAATTTTATACAAATCAATAATGATAATATTACAATGAATTAAAAATATAAATGAATGCCAAAATAGAAGATAATTTTTTAGGATTTTTGCAATGTGAGATTACCATTGATGAATGTTGCAACTGAAATAAATCTTGAGTAACGTTCACCATGATTAAACATGGAAATTAAATACAAACAAATAGAATTAAATATAATAAACCATGACTTATGATAATTAATTAAACATAGATCAATATAAAATTTAATCAATATATAACATAATCATGATAAAATTTAATTTTAACAAAATTAGTTTCAGATTGTGGTCTAAAATTAAGTGGGAAGGCTCCGTGGAGGTTTTGTGGTCTAATCCTACTATTTACACACCAAAGCTACTCTAAATTCCATTTGATCAATTAATTTAAAAAAAAAACATTACAATTCATCATATTTCATTTCAAATTAAACATAATCCTTAAAAAATATTACAATTCAAAATTTCTAATATACCATAACAATCAAATAATATAAATAATAAACCTAAATTAATAAAAATAACCATCACACTAAAACTAAAAAAAATATCTATCGAGTTCAATTAGACATACCTTTACCCTCACCTGCTATTTTCACAATCTCACAATTACCATGGTATTCCGAATAATGTTTATTATATATTTTACATCAAGAGCCACAATCCCAATCGTCATCCTCTTTTAAATTATGGTATTATATATTCTACATAAGTATAAAAATGCAATCATAGATCAAAGTTAACAATTAGACTACCAAATTTATTGGTAATTTTGAAAAGTGGTGAATTTCATAGGTCCTCGAGTCGAACTATGCAATCAATGGTTGACATGAAAGGTGAATCAAACCACCTTAACTTGGTATCGGAAGGAATGTAATCCCATCTGCATAACGCCATAAAATAGAGGGTTTGAATCATAATTTCGTAAAAATATGTCACGATGAATTGTCGACCTGAGAGAGGTAATCCTTACCGAAAATATGTCACGAGATGATGCAAGAAAATCGACATGAGCAATATAGCGAAGTCATATCCTGGACATTTTCTAGGGCCACCTCCAAACGAGATACTCGGTGTGTGATTAATAGCCGGGTCCTGAAAGTTGTGAGTTAACAAAAGTATTAGTTGTGTGGACAAGTAAATTCCATTAAAATTAGTTGAGTAGACAAGTAAATTCCATTAAAAAAAAACACAGATTGCAAAGATTGCAAAGGGGTGGGCATAGCAGCTCGCACCTGCCATCGGCGAGGATTGAAAGCAAGAGGATCTTCGTAGTAGTTGCTAACTAAATTGGAGAATTGATCTAGTATCATGCACGTCCACCCTCTGGGAATTGTATATCCTTTAGATAAAAAATAACCACCGCCGATTCGATTGTTATTACGGTAAACGAGTGGTATTTAAATGCTGCAACCATTTGAGTCAGAGAGTAACAATATTCGATACCTTGCATTTCTACATTCTCGACAGTTTACGCGTCCTGTCCCTAATCTCAACATCTCTTTGATAACCTGGGAAAAAGAAAATCTAACATAGGTTTTGGTACACGACGTCATCGCCATTAGGGTTTGACAGAATGCGGACATAAATCGATGTATCAAATTGATGTTACTACTTACATTTTTAGTGAACGAGATTGATTTATAGTCATCCCACGACAGACTGTCCTTATTTCCTTTGGTGCGTCTTATTGCTTCGTGTTCTCCCTGCACCATGTCAGTGGACATTACATATTATTTTATATCAAATTTTATTTAGTTATAGTGGTACCACTAGTTATTCAAATTGGTCAGCCGGTGACAAACAAATACACTTTTACAATAGAAGATATTAACCCTGAGTTCTTGGATGATATGCGGATTTTCAGATAAACGCTTCACTACCAAAGCAATGGTTTTGGGTGTAGTTTCAAGGACAACGAAGAGCAGATGAAAAATAAAATCTACGATCTGAAATGTGGAAATTTCAAAATCCCCATCTTCTTTTTCCTCTGCCTCTTTTAGCACTGATGATAGTAGGTCGTCCGATGAATCGCAGGACGACATGTTTTTCTTCCTCTCCTTAATAATGCTTTTGATCTGCTCAGAAAGCTCTTGCCTTTTCTGCAATTCCAAAAATCAATGTATGATAAATCAATTACTTCACAAACAAAATATATGACCAAGTACTTGAGCCGTTATAATCTAGGGTCAAGCAAGGGAGGTGCTCTCTTTGTCTATTCAAACTTCTTAGAAAGGCTTCAGTGCAAAAATGTCATTGTTATGAATGCTTTTTATGATCCAGATGAATAGGTAACTGGTCAGGGTTCCCTAGCTGAGCGTCAGGTTGAGTTGAGGTATTAATGAAAATCAAGGGATTATATTGGGAAGCAGCTATCCAGTAATTATTAAACAGATCAAAAACATTTTTCCAAGAATAAATCCGGGTGAAAAAAATCACAAACAACGTTCCCAACAAAATCAAATTTAAAAAGTTATTTACAAACAAGAAAGCTTTATAATATAGAGCATTAATATAATACTAATGTATTTATTCATTTAAATATAAAATTTATGATTTGAATACATTTATACATTGAAAAATTACAATTTAAATAACTGAATTACAGAGGGTGTATGTGTATATCTTTTAGGCACATCTGCACCACATTTTTTGATGAGGTCATCAACTGTTCGCATAAGATTGTTTCCAGGATCATTAATTTCTCGGAGAAAATAAAAATTAAAAAAAGCTCTCACCAGATTTATTGAAGAGATTGAGATTTTTAGAAATCCACTACCGAGCTGGTTTTTTTTATGGGGCATCTCAAGAGTTTAGAGGTGGGGATGTGGGGCTTGGTTGATGATCTCTCACATGTCATTATAAAATTTACTTGTAAGGTAGTATGGAGACCAATATGAGTGCTGAAAGATTGGTTCTATAGGGACAAATGTGCTTCATATCACAGTTTTATCTGGACAAAATTTGGATATTTGGTGACTATTTCTCTTTGAACACCTAAACAGGAGTACCTCTCTTAATCTTGGGTACCTTAAAGCATGGCTGGACAGAATTATAGACCTTGGATCTTCATTCTCCACCCTCATTTCCAAACATATCTTCAGACAAAAAAACACACAGGCAGACATGCTATCCAAAAATTGTCTTGAGGGTAACTTTGGGGAGATGCACTACCATTTTTTTTTACTCTACAGGTAATGGCTCAAGAGGTATGGTTAAGTTCATATGAAAAGAATCAACAGAAATTGACAAATTTTGATCACATGTCTTTGTGATACTGGCTAGAAAAGTCATTGTGATACTGGCTAGAAACATCACAGTTAGCTAGGCTTTAAATTACATGAGAACAGGAAAAAGAAAATTTGTAATGTTAAGTTATAATATTTTTTTTTGATAAATTGTAAAAGATGGCAAAATCTAGATTCTATGCTTTTACATGAACCAATGAATGGGAATATGGTAAGTATTTTATGATAAGAAACACTCTCAAAAGAACATATCATGCAATACCCATGTAACATCCAAAAATATAAAAATAGAATATTTTCAGTTAAAAACATTTTTCCAATTCTCGGGCTTTAAAATACATTTATATCTCAAGGTTTGATCCCTTTGATCCTTAAGAAATTTGTACTGAAAGAAGATAGATTTATATCTGAAATGTAAGTAGTAAACAATTTTCATCGGATGAATCCAATTAAATGATCACCGACGCAACAAACTAATAATTTAAAGGCACAGACAAACCTAATACAATTATTTAGTAACTAAAACGAGGCATGTTGGGAATAAAATTAGATGGTAAGAATGGTCGAGGACTGATTTATACTCAAGTAATTATAAATAACAGGGGCTGAGGCTCCCGAGCTTCTCCTCTGCACAATTAAGTAAATACATCAATACTGAACCTGAAGATGTAATAAACAAGGAACGCCATTTATTTATTATTACCTTGGAGGCTCCATGGAAAGAAGTTTATTATTACCTACAAGCTTTTGTGGAAAGATGTGCCAGGGACATTCAACGATAAGCTGAAAAACCCCTTACTCATAATATAGAAATCGTGTTTCATCTTTTCCAGTTCTGTCCCCATTTTAAGACATAGCAGGTGGCGGGCGATAAGTGAGAATACCATCTGCATCCAGATCAAAAAATTTAACTTTCAAAATCTTATCTTATAATATTGATTGAAGTTCAAAGCCACATGACTATCTCTTCAGCTTCATGCATGACATTCACATTTCTTCCTCGCCACCCTAAGAGAGTGGAGGTTATGGTACTTTTATTGAAATATTAAAGTCACCTGTCGTACCTTTGAGCAGAAGAAAGAGTGCAACAGCAACAGAGTTTGCGTACACTGCAATACGCATTTAAGAAGAATGGGAAAATGTAAGGAAGAATTAAATTTTTGATATGGGCGAAGTCATTTCAACAGAAGAATGAAGAATTTCGTAGTTCAAGTCTACGGAGGAGCAGAAGTTAATAAAGATAGTCATTTCAGGTTTTAAAGCCCTCAACAACCAAAATGAATGAAATTTCCTTAAAACAGGCAGATGACTTCAAATATTGAAAAGAGGCAGGACAAGTGGTCCCCACCACTTGAGTGCAAATCGCAGATCGCAGTTTTGAAAGTCGAGTGTCTTGTTGATGTGGATTATTTGCGATGTGCGATCGTCGCGCCATCGCATGATCGCAACATCGCAATGTCGCAAAATCGCCCCGCCCACAGCAGCGAGGCCCGTGGGTCCACAAGACCACGCAGCATCATATTATATGATCGCGCCATCGCAAAATCACATGTCATATACATTACCTCCGGTTCAAGTTTGCGATGTGCGATCATCGCACCATCGCACGATCACACAATCACAAGTTCATTTGTTTTTCCACCATCGCAATATCGCACCATCGCATTTTTGTTTCCTCCGCCAATATCGCACATCACAAAATGGCTGACTGCGATGTGGTCCCCACTCGTACGTCGCGCCTATATTAAATTTTATGTTCCGCAAAGGATTTTCCTTTGTAAATTAGTTTATTTCTTTGTTTTAAGTTTTATATAAGCTTTATGTATATTGTTCCCGCCGCGCTATATAAAGGTGAAAAAGGCTCAAGTGCAAAAAGAGATTGTATTTTTTTTTCATTTTTAATCGCTGTGTGAGCCCGCAGGCAAGAAAAGCACAGTAAGAAGAACAAAGCACTGTGTGTGCGTTCTTGAGAGACAGAGAGTTGTATTTTGGAGCACTGCGACTGTAGCAGTCTTATTCTATGAATCCCTCCATTGAGGAAGACTTTTGTAATAATTTTATTTTTAAGTTCTGTTAATAAAATAGAAAGCATTTTCATGCCATCTCTGTCTACAAGCAAACTTTTGTTTTAACTTCTCTGTGTTGTAGAGGGGAGTGTATTCTCTCCATTTCTATTGTTTGGAATTCTCAATATTTCAACATGGTATCAGAGCTAGTTCAGGCTCTTTGAAGGTTTCAAAGAAGCTGAAGAAGAAGAAGACTTGTTGCAGCGTTTTCTCCAGCAGTGTGAAAGCTCAATAGAAGTCAAAAGTTCAGGTATTTCTCAAAGATAACAAAGCTGTTGTTTTTTTGTTTAAAAGAGTTTATTCTTTCAAAGAAAGGAAATACAATTTGTTTAAGTTCAGAAGAGTTCAGTTTAAGAGCAATGGCTGGACCAAGTACAGGAATGAACATTGGAAATGTTCAGCTTCCAAAATTTAATAGAAAGAATTATGATTATTGGGCCATTACCACGAGAGCCCTGTTTGTCTCACAAGACTTATGGGATTTTGTAGAAGATGGTTTTGTTGAACCAGCTGATGAGCAGGCTTTTAATGCCTTAACTCAAGTAGAGAAGGATTTATTTAAGAACAATAGAAATAACGATGCTAAGGCCGTCTTCTATTTGTATCAGGCAGTAAATGAGAGTGTGTTTCCAAGGATAGAAGTAGGTAAGAGATCCAAGGAGGCATGGGAAACTCTGAAAGTAGCCTATCAAAGTATGGAGAAAGTTAAGACAACAAAAATTCAATTGCTGAGAAGAGACTTTGAAACTCTTTGCATGAAAGAGTCAGATAATGTAGACACATTCTTTACACATGTGATTAGGATTGTAAATCAGATAAGATCCCATGGAGAAACTCTTGAAGAAAGGAGGATTGTGGAGAAACTTTTGAGAAGCTTACCCTCAAAGTTTGATGTTATTGTTACCACCATAGAAGAGACCAAAGATCTCTCACAGTTCACAGTGGATGAACTTCATTCCTCGTTGATAACTCATGAACAGAGATTGAGTAGAGATGAACACTCATCTCTTGAGCATGCTTTCAAGACCCAGTTGCCTTCAGGAAGAGGAAGAGGTCAAGGAAAAGGAAGAGGAAGAGGTAGAAGCCAAAACAGAGGTGGAAGGAATATCCCTTCTCATTCACATGGAAGGAACAACAGTCAAATTTAGAGCCACGGTCAATGCAACAACCAGCAAGGTGGACATCAACACCAACATGCTCATGGAAAGAGGTATGACAAATCCAATGTCTAATGTCATTATTGCAAGAAATATGGGCACTATGCCAATGAATGTAGAAAGAAGCAAAATGACATGAAAAATAAGCAGAATGCTAATGTAGCCAAAGAAGAAAAGAACCCAAGTAATGTGTTGTTAGCTTGTAATGTAGCACAAGATAAAGAAGATGATGTTTGGTTCTTAGATTCAGGATGTAGTAATCACATGACTGGAAACAAGGCAATGTTTGCTAATCTAGATGAAGAAGTAAAATCTAAAGTGACCACAGGGACTGATACTAAGATCTCTGTCAAAGGAAAAGACAGAGTTAGTATTCGAGCAAGAAATGGGGAGCAGAAATTTGTTCTTGATGTATATTATGTTCCAGGTCTGAAGTGTAATCTTTTCAGTGTTGGGAAGCTCATAAACAAAGGTTACAATGTAATCTTCAAAGATGATGTTAGCTGGGATTCATCTCCCAATGACTCTTGGCCTTCCTTATTTCCTTATAGATGGGAGGTGAGGCTATTGGGATTCATCTCCCAATGACTCTTGGCCTTCCTTATTTCCTAATATTAAATAATATACAAAAATACATATGCACACCCATCCATAGGATTAGGTGTCAACATTCCCCCCTTTAATCCGAAGGGATTTTGGTGAGTCCAAGCATCGATCTGAACTTTTCAAACTTTTCTCTTCCAAGTGCTTTGGTGAAGATGTCAGCAGTTTGCTCATTTGTGGAACAATGATGTAGATGGATGGTTTTGGCCTGAACATGATGTCGAATTAGATGGTACTTTGTATTGATGTGTTTTGTTCAATCATGGAACTCTGGGTTCTTGGCCAACTTTATTGCAGAAGTGTTGTCGATCATGAGTGGAGTGGAATACATTTGTTTTATCTGCAAATCTTCCAGGATTTTCCGGAGCCACACAATTTCCTTTGTTGCTTCAGCTGCTGCCACATATTCTGCCTCGGTCGTGGAATCTGCTGGAACTGACTGTTTGCATGATCTCCATGAGACAGCTCCTGATCCAAGACTCATGGTGTAACCTGTAGTAGACACCCCTATTTCTTTGTCGCCATCAAAGTCTGAAACAGAGTATCCGATCAAGCTGAAGTCGCCTACCTGTGTATATTTGAGTCCAAAGTCTTGAGTCCCCTTCAAGTACCTTAGCACTCTTTTTGCAGCAGACCAATGTCCTTCACAAGGTTTTTGCATGAACCTTGAAAGGATTCCAACAGCAAATGAGATGTCAGGTCTGGTGGTGGTCAGATAGATAAGACTTCCTACAAGCTGTCTATACTTAGTTGCATCCTCAAATTCCTTCCCTTCAATAGATGTGAGCTTCAAGTTTTGTTCCATTGGAGTGCTTAAGGGTTCACAGTCATCCATGCCAAATTTGTTCAAGAGATCTCCAATGTACTTCTTTTGAGAAAGAAATATGAATTTAGGATGTTGAATTACTTCAATACCCAAATAGTAATGAACATGACCCAAATCGGTCATTTCAAAACCTTTCTTCAACTCTTTCTTCATGGATGCAATATAGCTCTCATTGTTTCCTGTTATCAAAAGATCATCTACATATACCACAAGATATACAGCTGTTTTTCCAACTTTCTTAACAAACAAAGTTGCATCATCAAGATCAAAGTGTTTGAAATCAAGTTTCAGAAGATGCTCGGTCAATTTCTCATACCAGGCTCGTGGTGCTTGCTTGAGGCCATACAAGGATTTTACAAGTTTGAAAACTTTGTGTTCTTGACCCTTTATCACAAATCCTTCTGGCTGGGACATATAAACTTTCTCCTTTAGATCTCCATTCAAGAAGGCTGTTTTTACATCCATCTGATGGACTTTCCATCCATTCTGAGTTGCTAAGGCAAAGAGAGTCCGGATGGTGGTCCATTTTGCTGTGGGAGCAAAATTTTCTTCATAATCGACTCCTTCTTTTTGTGCGAATCCTTTTGCCACAAGCCCGGCCTTGTGCTTGTCAAGTGAGCCGTCTGCTTTGTACTTGTTCTTGTAGACCCACTTACAGCCAATTGGTTTCGTTCCCAAAGGCGGATCAACCAGCTTCCAAGTGCCATTCTTTATCAAGGCATCATACTCCTTCTGCATTGCTTCTTTCCATTCATCATGAGAAGCGGCTTCTTTGAAGGAAGTTGGTTCATGATCTGTAGACAAACTCAACTCACAGTTATAAGCAATATCCATATCAACAGGGGAATCAGAATTATCTACATCACCTTCGATTTCTTGGGTGGAACTTCTTGTTCCTGTTTTTCCAACCTCATCAGGATGAACATCCTCCAGTGTCTTTGTCAGCCATTTGGGGGGACCTTTCTGAGATGGCCCTGGCTGGTCACTTGACTAAGTTGGGATTGATTCAAGATTCAATCTCCCAATTCTGTCAATCACATCATCCAATGTGTCATCTGTGGTTGTTTCTTCATGTGGGGGAGAGAGTGCTTCAGGATATGATTCCACAGTTTGATTCAATATCGGAATCCCCCCTTCAAGGTGTGGAATCACATTATCAAATTATTGGAAAGACTTTGCATGTGTGAATCTGTCCAGGCGATCAAGTTGCCGCTCAATAACCTTGTCACTCTTGGAAGATTCAAGAAATGTGACATCTCTTGCTATCACAAACTTCTTATTTGTTTCATCATAGAGACGATATCCTTTGGAGGTATTGGAGTACCCCAAGAAGATACATTTTCTGCTTCTAGCACCAAGTTTGTTCCTTTGACCCTTGGGTATCAAGGCATAACAAGTGGACCCAAAGACCCTAAAATGCTTTACCGAAGGAATGTGGCCATGCCACATTTCAAAAGGAGTTTTGTTTCTAATTGAACTTGAAGGACACCTATTCTTTATGTAAACATCACATAGAACTGCATCAACCCAAAACATCAATTTTACATTCTTGAAAAATAACATGGAGCGGACCATATTTAAAATGGTTTTGTTCATTCTTTCAGCTACACCGTTCTGTTGTGGATTATATGGCACATTTGTTTGATGTTTGATTCCATGTTGACGAAGATAATTTTCAAATTCATTTGAGGTGTATTCTTTTCCATTATCAGTACGTAGAGAGCCAATATGTGTTTGTGCATCATTTTCAATCCATGCATGAAAATTCTTGAAAGTTTGAAAAGAATCAGACTTATTCTTCAGTAAGTAAATCCAACACATCCTGGTGTAGTCATAAATAAATATCATCATGTATTTGTTTCCATTTGCAGAAGCAATAGGCATAGGGCCACATAAATCTGAATGAACAAGTTCAAGTTTCCTATGTGCTCTTGAGTGTGAATCATGAAATGGCTGTTTGCTATGCTTTCCTAGAATACAATCATCACATTCCTTAGGTTTTCTAGGAATTGTAGGCAGTCCATCAACACCATTTTTCTTCAACAAACGAAGGCTGTCATAATTTAAGTGTCCAAATCTAGCATGCCATAAAAGACTTGATGGAAATGTACCTTCATCATGATATGAACTGAATGCAAAGTTTTGAGCATGAGCAGATGAACCTTTCAGCTTCAAAATTCTCCCTTCTTCTATTCCCTCCATGACAAGTGAGTGATCTGATGCTGATCTGACCTCTACCTTGCCATCAAACAAGTGAACTGAGTGTCCTTGCTGCCGGATTTCGATCAGGGACAGCAAGTTTCTCTTCAACTCCGGGAGGTATAGAACCTCATGTAGGATATGATCGGGAAGACCAGGCAGTTTAAGCCTGACTGTGCCAAGCCCTGATGGCTTGAGTTTGGATTTATCTGCGAAATATACTGCTCCATCAACTTTGTCAGTGAATTCTTCAAAAAAATCCTTTCTAAATGTCATGTGACATGTTGCTCCTGAATCTAGCAACCAATCATCTCTCCATGAAGTAAATGAAACATCAAATAGGTTTTCAGTTACTCCATTGTTACAATGTGCTAGAACATAGTGAGCAGATTCAGGTGCTTTACCTTTGTCTTTGTCATTGGTTTTACCTTTGTCTTGATTTCTGTGCTGCTCAATTTTGTCCCATGGTGTTCTACATTTGGATGCATCATGTCCATCTCTATTGCACCGTGTGCAATGAAGATTGGATTTGTCAGCTTGTCTGCCCCCCCTTTCTCTGAAGTTCCTTCTTCCTCTTCCTCTTATACCACCTCTTCCTCTGGATGAATCTGGAGTATGACTCTTTTCTCTATGTGCCAAGTATGCAGCCTCTTCGGAAGATGAAGGGACTGTCATCTTCCCAAAAGCTTTCTCTCTTTCTGCAAACTTTTTCTCAAGTTTATCAAAGGTGATATGCTCAAAGTTTCCACTTGCTTGCAAAGACTCAAGATAATGTGAGTAAGTCAGATATAATGCCTTAACATATGCTATGAGAGATATGTCCATTTTTACACCAGTGTTTTCAATGTCATGCATTATAGATCTTACTTATGAAGCTAAAGCAAGGGGATCATCATTCTTCATTTCAAGACTGAACAGCTTAATCATCAATTGAACATTTTCTAATTCTGAATGTGAGTCATAGAGTTCTTTTAGTTTCTTCAAGGCTTCATAGGCATTTGAGAATGATGAAATATGGCGACTCACCTCTTCACTGACGGAGGCTGCAATCAAGGCATAGGCCTTGCAGTTCTTGTTTTCCCAAATGGCAAGCTCTTTGTCTAAAGTGGGCTTTTCTGGTGGGTTTTATTCTTGTCCTTCACAGATTCCTTTCCACAGCTCATTAAAAATGAGTGTGTGTTTAATTTTCCGAGACCATTCAAGATAGTTCTCTTTGCCGGAGAGAACCACCCCAACAATTGAGATGAGAGAATGCATTAGCCTGCTGGAAAAAATCTTCTGAAGAGGAAACAAATTTCTGCTATAAAAACTTTCAACTCTTGAAATCTTTCAAATAAAGGGGATAAAAAATCTCGCTGGAGAAATACTCTGAGTTTAAAAACTCTTTGCTGGAAACTAATTCTGCTCAAACACTCTTGCTGAAGACTGAATTTAAAAAAAAAATACTCTTTGCTATAAACTGAATTCTGCATAAAAAAAAAAATATATATGTATATATATATTTTTTTTTTGTTTGGGGAATAAAAAATTTGTATGTGAAAAGTCGATATGGAATGGAAGGGAGGGTACGGAATTATGAAATGGAAGGAGTGGTATTAAAAGATGGGCAGTATATTATGAAGGGCGGTAATATATGGTGGGAGGGCGGTAATATGTGGTGGAAGGGCGTATATAAAATACAATGGGAGGGGCGTTGCAATGGTGTTTTATAATACAACGCATGTCAATACAACGCATACCATATAATTAATAAAAACCAGCGCTGTATAGACTGTCAAACCAGCGTTTTGAATATGTGAGAGCGTGGATAATTGAAGCGGTAATGTGTATTGGCAGTGTATAACAAGGGCGGTATATGAGTGGTAATTGACAGCGTTAATGTAATATGGACAACGTTTAATAGACCGCTGTATTAATGTAATATGGACAACGTTAATGTAATATGGACAGCATATAGATGTGAATAATGTAATATGGACAGCGTTAATGTAAATAGACAGCGTTTACACAATGTATTAAATTGCAGCCATACGACAGGTGGACAGGCCAATGATAGAGCGGTATTTGAAATGGGAAAGGGCGGTAACATATAACAGAGCGGTATTGACTGTGCATGGAATGGGAAAACACAGTGTTGTATTGTAATATAAACACAGTGTATCACTATTGTCAGAACCAGCGTTGTATTGTTGTGGAGTGTAGAGAGTCGAGGAACTTAGAGCAGTGCGTTGGAGAGAGGGTATGAGCGAGGGAAGGGAGCGCAGGTCGATGAGGAATGGGTGAGGGCGCAGGGATGAAGGAGAGGGCATAGGGCGCAGAGTGGAGAGATAGGGGAGGTGAATGGGTCGATAGGTATGGAGAAGTGAAGGCGTTGAGGAGGCCCAAAGGGCTGTTGCAAAAAATAATTAGAAATGGAATCTTGCAGAGTGACAGAGCCTGCAATTTGCAGATTGACAGAGGAGCCTGCAGTCTTCAGGAGCTGCAGGAGCTGGAGCTGCAAATGTCAGGGCTAAATAGGGAAAAAAAAAATGCAGAATAACAGTCTAGCAATTAATGAGCAGCAAAAACTATTAATAAAATTGACTGAGCAAAGGATAGGGAGTTACACCACAGGGAAGAAATGCCAATAGTGGGGCTGGCTCTGATACCATGTCAAACCAGGAGGTAACTCCTCAAATCAGAATGTATATTAGCTGAAGAATGTACATGCTTTTATAGATGGGAGGTGAGGCTATTGGGATTCATCTCCCAATGACTCTTGGCCTTCCTTATTTCCTAATATTAAATAATATACAAAAATACATATGCACACCCATCCATAGGATTAGGTGTCAACAAATGATGTGTGCACAGTAAAAGATATACATCTAAGCAAGAAAATCATTGCTAAAATTCAAATGACCAGCAATAGAATGTTTCCGCTCAAGCTTAACATTGACTTGAAAGGAAAAGGAAAAAGCATAGTAGCTGTAACACAAAAATCTTTCCAGAAGGAAGAGAAAGATGAAAATTGGTTATGGCACTTGAGATTTGGACATCTCAATTTCGGAGGATTAAAATTCCTACACAGAAAAGTAATGGTAAGAGGTTTACCATTGATAGAGAAGCCTGACAGCCTATGTGAAGGCTGCATCTTGGGAAAGCAACACAGAAAAAATTTTCCATCAGGGAAAAGCATAAGGGCAAAAACACCCTTAGAAATCATTCACTCAGATTTATGTGGGCCAATGCAAACAGCATCAGTTTCAGGCAGCATTTACATGCTGACCTTCATAGATGATTTCACAAGAAAAGTGTGGGTTTATTTTCTGAAATATAAGAGAATTTTTTCAGAAAATTTTCCACTTTAAAGCTCTTGTAGAGAAACAGAGCGGACAGTATATTAAGGTTCTCAGAACCGATAGAGGAGGAGAATACATATCAAAGGAATTTCTGCGGTTTTGCAGAGAGAATGGCATACACAAGAAGTTTACCACAAGGTACACACCACAACAGAATGGAGTTGTTGAAAGAAAGAATCGAACCATAATGGAAATGGTGAGAAACATGCTAAAGGCAAAACACTTTTCGAATGAGTATTGGGCAGAAGCAGCAAACTGTGTTGCGTATATTTCAAATAGATGCCCTACAAAAGCAGTGATGAACACAGTTCCAGAAGAAGCGTGGAGTGGCAGAAAACAGGGATTCACCCACATGAGAGTTTTTGGATGTGTTGCATATGCACACATTCTAGATAAGTTGAGGAAGAACTTGGATAGTAAGGGGGAGAGGTGCATTTTCCTTGGATATTGTGAAGATTCCAAAGGATATAGATTGTATAAACCATCCACAAAGAACTTTGTGATAAGCAGAGATGTGCAATTTATTGAAGATGAAGCATGGGATGGAAGCATTGAGAAAACAGTCAATGTTAAACGCTTTTTATCTTATGATGAAGATGAAGGAGATGTGGTTGAAATTAACAACCCATCCGTAGCACAACCTCCAACAACGCAAGGACAGCAAGGGACGCCTCAAACGGCAACAAGGACACCCTTGAGAAGAAATGGGAGTGCATCTCCAAGCACACCACATGGAGCAGAATTGAGTGCTTCATCAAGCATGTCTACACCAAGTGAAAGAGGAACAAAATTCAGAAGTATTAGAGAAATCTATGAGCAAGGAGCAGCGAATGAAGGTATGAATTCCCTATTTGCTTTGTATTGTCAAGTTGATGATCCTATTCATTTTGAAGATGCTATTAAAGATAGAAAATGGATAGAAGTTATGGATGATGAAATTAATGCCATAGAGAAAAATAAACATGGGAGTTGGTTGATCTCCCAGAAGGTAAAGAAGTCATTGGAGTTAAATGGGTCTATAAGACCAAAATCAATGCTGAAGGAAAAATAGAGAGACACAAGGCCAAACTTGTTGTCAAGGGATACAAGCAGAAGCAAGGGATTGATTATGAAGAAACTTTTGCACCAGTTGCAAGAATGGAGACCGTAAGAGCAGTGTTGTCCATAGCAGCACAAAACAAATGGAAAGTATACCAGATGGATGTAAAATCTGCATTTTTAAATGGAGTTTTAATGGAAGAGGTATATGTGGAACAACCTCTCGGATATGAGAAGAAAGGCCAAGAGCATAAAGTCCGCAGATTGAAGAAAGCTCTTTATGGGATGAAGCAAGCACCAAGAGCGTGGTACAGTAGGATAGATTCCTATCTACTGGAAAATGGATTTGAAAAGTGTGAGGGAGAACCCACCCTCTACATCAAAGAAAAGGATGGTAAATTGTTGATTGTTGTTTTATATGTTGATGATTTAATATTTACAGGTAATGATGATTACCTTATTAAAAATTTTAAAACAGTCATGAAAGATGAATTTGAAATGACTGACATGGGTTTGTTGAGATACTTCTTAGGAATAGAAGTAGAACAAAATAAAAAAAGAATTTTTATTTCTCAAGTAAAGTATGTGAATCGAGTTTTAGAAAGATTTAATATGGAGGAGTGCAAAGCTGCAATTACTCCCACAGTAATGGGATTGAAATTGAGTAAAGATGATGGCAGCAAGGATTTTGATCCAAGTTTGTATAAAAGCATAGTTGGCAGCCTCATGTATTTGACTGCAACTAAGCCAGATATTATGCATGCTGTTAGTTTAATTTCCAGATTTATGGAGAAGCCAAAAGAAGTACATTGGCAAGCAGCAAAGAGAATTCTGAGGTATGTTAAAGGAACTAAAAGATTTTGTATTTTATATACTGCTTCAGAAAATTCAGAACTAGTTGGATACACTGACAGTGATTGGGCTGGAAGTATAGATGATCGGAAGAGCACTTCCGGCTATGTTTTTCATATGGGTTCAGGAGCCATTTCATGGGCTTCTAAGAAACTGTCGATTGTAGCATTATCTACAGTAGAGGCAGAATATGTGGCAGTAACAGCAGCAGCGTGTCAAGAAATTTAGATGAGAAGAATGTTGAGAAGTTTATGCCAAGAACAGGTAAAATGAATAGTGATTTATTGTGACAATAGCTTAGCTATTGCATTATCAAATAATCATGTGTTTCATAAAAGAACAAAACATATAGATACAAAATTTCATTATATCAGAGAATTGGTAAATAATGAAGAAATTGTTTTACAGCATTGTAAAACAGAGGAGCAATATGCAAATATTTTAACAAAGCCATTGGCACAGAAGACATTTGAATTTTTAAGAAAATGTTTGGGTATGATTGATAACCCAGTAGCTGACTTTAAGGGGGAGTGTTGAAATATTAAAGTCACCTGCCGTACCTTTGAGCAGAAGAAAGAGTACAACAGCAGCAAAGTTTGCGTACATTGCAATACGCATTTAAGAAGAATGGGAGAATGTATGGAAGATTAAATTTTTGATATGGGTGAAGTCATTTCAGCAGAAGAATGAAGAATTTTGTAGTTCAAGTCTACGGAGGAGCAGAAGTTAATAAAGACAGTCATTTCGGGCTTTAAAGCCCTCAACAACCAAAATGAATGAAATTGCCTTAAAACAGGCGGATGACTTCAAATATTGAAAAGAGGCAAGACAAGTGGTCCCCACCACTTGAGCGCAAATCGCAGATCGCAGTTTTGAAAGTCGAATGTCTTGTTGATGTGGATTATTTGCGATGTGCGATCGTCGCGCCATCGCACGATCGCAACATCGCAATGTCGCAAAATCGTCCCCCCCATAGCAGCGAGGCCTGTGGGTCCACAAGACCACGCGGCGTCATATTATATGATCGTGCCATCGCACGATCGCAAAATCACAGGTCATATACATTACCGCCGGTTGAAGTTTGCGATGTGCGATCGTCGCGCTATCGCACGATCGCACAATCACAAGTTCATTTGTTTTTCGACCATCGCAATATCGCACCATCGCATTTTTGTTTGCTTCACCAATATCGCACATCGCAAAATGGCCGACTGCGATGTGGTCCCCACTTGTACGTCGCGCCTATATTAAATTTTATGTTCCGCAAAGGATTTTCCTTTGTAAATTAATTTATTTCTTTGTTTTAAGTTTTATATAAGCTTTATGTATCTTGTTTCTGCCGCACTATATAAAGGTGAAAAAGGCTCGAGTGCAAAAAGAGATTGTATTGTTTTTCATTTGTAATCGTTGTGTGAGCCTGCAGGCAAGAAAAGCACAGTAAGAAGAACAAAGAACTGTGTGTGCGTTCTTGAGAAAGAGAGTTGTATTTTGGAGCACTGCGTCTGTAGCAGTCTTATTCTGTGAATCCCTCCATTGAGGAAGACTTTTGTAATAAGTTTTTTTTAGTTCTGTTAATGAAATAGAAAGCATTTTCATGCTATCTCTGTCTGCAAGCAAACTTTTGTTTTAACTTCTCTATGTTGTAAAGGGGAGTTTATTCTTTCCATTTCTATTGTTTGAAATTCTCAATATTTCAACAACTTTGTATTTCTGACCAAAGCCCGCATTTAAGAACCGGAATACCAACAACCCTCATGTAAACTCGTTGCTTTTTCTTGTGATAATCACCACGGGATGCCATTATATTTGACTTTCCAGATAACACTCCCACGGAGGTCGGAAATTGAGGAACAAAAAGACGACCATCGTTCTCGAGAATGAAATTGTTGACATGGGGATCAGTGGAAATTATGATGGGATATCCGAATAGACATGTTTTGAACAAATTTCCATACCTGCATAAACGTGAGTGATTAATGGAAATCCAATTATGCTGTAATTTAGTGTGGAAAGGATTCATATAATTTGACGCTTCGAGAAAATTTAAGATTCCTATCATCCTATTTGGAAAATATAAACGATATTTCATGAAATAATCTCATACATTTATGATCAATCTATACTACGCTAGCCTTCATGATAAAATCTGAAAAGTCATGCAAAATTCAATAAAGAATATGATTGGAGACGAAAGTTACTTTTCACGGCGCCTCGCGATAAATTTGTCGGGGCGAAAATAAAATGAGATAACTTCTCCGAGAATGGGCCATCCCATTGTTCCTGGCGGCAGGTTGGCTCTCCATATTGGTCGTAGAACCAAAAGCCAAACTGCCAGTGCCCCTGCTACTAACATCCAATTCATCATACTGCTCTCCATTGCAGTTGCAGAGAAAGAAAGTCGTTTGCGAATTGATTAGTTGTATTGAAACAAACTACAAAGTGGTTTCATGTTTTTCAATTCTGGGCACCAATATTCGCTGCATTATATCTCGATATCTAGTCAATGGGCGTTGACATCACTTGAGGAGTATCTAATTAAAAAGGCTCTAATTAAAATATCTAGTTATATACAGCAGCAATTAACACGACCTGTCATATTTAAGTAATAAAAAAATGAATAGCTTTCATCGTTGACTTTTTGTATCAAGACGATTAGATTCTAAGGTTACATTCAAATTTCAAACACTCACATTCAACTGATAAAATATTTTAGGGATGGTAAGTTTTTGTCGACTTGTGGATATTTACTTAAAATAAAATATAAAACCGAAGAGTTTTCATCGTTGACCTTTTAAACAAGACGATTATATTCCGAGGTTACATTCAAATAATTACATTTAGATAATAAAATATTATGAGGATGGTTAAGTTTTTATTTTATTTTGTTTGTTTTTAAATGACAGGTGGACTATCACTCAAAAGTTTTAAAAGTAGGACCAAAGTTTACTTTAAAATAATGAAATAATGTGAGAATAGTAAGTTTTTGTTCTATTTTCTTTATTTTTGATGATAGGTGAAGTGTCGATTCAAAACATTTTATATCTTAAAAATTAAATAGATTAAAAATATAATATTATTATAAACTTAATATGAGGATAGTCAGTTTTTGTTCTATTTTCTTTGTTTTTGATGATAGGTAAAGTGTCGATTCAAAACATTTTATATCTTTAAAATTAAATAGATTAAAAATATAATATTATTATATTATTTTCATCATAAATTTTATTCAGAATGGTATTAAAAACAAGGTAATTATTATATATTTGGAAATAGTCGTTAAAATATAGTAACGTTAGAGTGTGATTTAAAAAAAAAAATTATTTAGTTGTTTCTTTAAAAGGGGTTTTCAATTTTGAGATTGTAGTATTTAACGTTTTGGGGAAAGATAAAATAAATATAAAGAAATTTCATAATTTTATAATTTCAAATTTATAAAGTAATATATTTTGTTGTATTTTTTTTTTAATTAGTTTTGTTTTTATTATAGTATTTGCATTTTGGTCAAAGTGAGTTTTGAGTTTGCATTATTTGTGTGTTTTTTAATTTTAATTATGGGATTGAATATTTTTATTTTTTTAATTTAAAAATATTTTTTAAAATTTTTGAAAATTTTATTTCTAATTTTTTATTGGGTGAACTAGTTTTGATCCGACATAATTCTTTTATTAGAAAGTGTTTTATTTTTGGTAATTGTTATCGACTAACAATTCATAAAAAGAAAAATGGACAGTTGTTTTGTAGAGTGTTATGACACTATTTTGTTACTACTCTACACACAGTTGTAAGTTAGAGCTGACAAAGTTGCAAGTCTTTTCCTCCACCTAAAACTAATGTAATTGGTCTTTTCATCCACTTAGAATTAATATACTTGTAGGTCCTATACATAAACTGTAGGGGAGGGTAAAGGCTGAACAAATCTCCAACTAATATTATACTTCATTACGTAGCCATTTTCTTACATAGAAATTTCCTTGTGTGGAGGTTTCACAGAGAAAGCTGCTTCTATTGGAGTTATTCGAAGTGCCCAAATCTCCCCTGCCTTTTTTATCCCGTGATCTCCCACGCCTTTTTTGATCCCTTCACTGAATGAGTTAGAGCACATCATTTGGACTAAAACATTGGGTTTCAAGCCATGTTCTATTGTACTAAAAATGCCTGAGTTACTTTCATTTCATTACATTATGTGTGTCAGAATCACCACATTACCCACCTCCACTCTCTCACTCAGGATAACAAAATGAGTCAATATTACATAATACATGGTCTGAACATTATGTTTTTTGGAATGTGTAAGATTTTGAGATACAAAGATCTAGATTTGCAAAACAATGAACAAACTTTCAAGAGAAGGAAGGAGTGAGTAAGAATAGAGAAAAGAATGAAATTGATTCTTCAATATTGGTTTTGGAATAAATACATAAAAGCAACTAAGTTAAGCTTAGTTGTACATGCAATAACTATGAAGAGTTAAATCTAACTGAAGCTAAGTGTGCTTTATGTTATGTTAATGTGCACATGCACCACATGCAAGCAGTAAGTTAACTTAACTAAACAAGGGCACATCACATGCAAGAAGTAAGTTAACTAAAACTAATCTAGGTGCATGTACACCAACACCCCCCCTTAAGCATAAATTAGGTGAGTGTGATGCAAAATGAATGAGTCCCGACAACACGACCATTTTAGGTACCCATATACAATTCATAAAAAGGAGGAAAGAGGGAAAACCCAGTGGGAAGAAACCCCCCCCCCCCTCAAAACATAATGCCAAAGTAGAGAAAAGACAACTGCTAGGAAGTCATGTCCTTCACCCTGAGACGATCTCGCGGGAATCGAAACTTCTCCTCAATGAAAGTCTTGGTGAAGATATCAATAGTATGCTCAAAACTAGGACAGTACTGAAGATTGATGATCCCATCGTGAATGAGTTCTCTAATGAAGTGCATGTGGATATCGATGTGTTTGGTCCGTTGCCGCTGCATTGGATCTCTGCAAAACTTTAGCGTACTTTGACTATCGCACCAAATGATAGTTGGATGATGGCCACTGATCCCAAGCTCAGATAGGAAATGTTGTAGCCAAATTGCCTGAATAGTGGCATTGACTGCTCCTCTATACTACGCCTCTGCTGATGATAAGGCGATGGCAGCCTGCTTCTTTCTTGACCAACAAACTGGGCCAGATCCAAAACTAAGTACATAACCAGAGGTCGACTTGCGATCAATGGTGTCACCAGCCCAGTATGAATCTGTGAACCCAATGAGATTCAAAGAACAATTGGTTGCATAATGAATCCCATATGTGATTTTCCCCTGGACATATCGAAGGATGCGCTTTGCAGCGTTCTAGTGTAACTCATGTGGCTCTTGCATGTATCCGAAAACTGCTCCTACGGCATAGGAGAGATCAGGATGGGACTGAGTGAGATAAATAAGACTTCCCACAAGCTGACGATACAATGTGCAATCAACCAATGGTGTGTCTTTTCCATTCTCAAGCTTTATCCCTGATAAGAAAGGTGTGGTTGTTGGCTTGCAGTCACTCATGTGAAATCGTGCCAAAATATCTCTAGCATACTTTGGTTGAGAAATGGTAATCCTAGAATCACTCTGATTGATCTCTAGTCCAAGGAAGAAATTTAGCAAGACCATGTCTATCATAGAAAAATGCTTATGAAATGCAGTTTTAATCTTAGTAATGACAGAAGCTGAACTACCTGTTATCAAAAGATCATCTACGTAGACTACTCTGATCAACAAGGAGTCATTTTTCTTCAGAAAATGAACATTGGAATCATATTTGCAGCATACAAAATTTTGAGACAACAAATAAGAATCCATCTTTTCATACCATGCTCTAGGTGCATGCTTGAGGCCATAGAGAGTCTTCTTTAGTTTGCATAACAGAGATGAATTGTGCATGTATCCCGGTGGTTGCTCCTTGTAGATTTCCTCCTCGAGATAACCATGAAGAAAGGCATTCTTCACATCCATATGATGCACCTCCCATCCTCTTGTTGTTGCAATGGAGAGAGCTAGCTAAATGGAATCCATTTTGAACACTGTTACCGATGAAATAGGTAACCGCACTGTTACCTACTTTTTTTTGGTAGCATAAAAAACACCCGATTTTGAAAAGTGGTGATGCAGAATCACCCCTTTTTTTTGTGCACATTTTTTACACTAATATTTTTATTTATGAATATTTGTTTTAAAATGTTAGTGATTTTCATGCTAATTTTGAAACGTATTGATGCAGCATCAACTTTTTTTTTTAGAGCGGTGATTTTCATGCTAATTTTGAAACGTATTGATGCAACATCAACCTTTTTTTTTAGAGTGGTGATTTTCATGTTGGTAATAAAACACAAAACTTAGATAAATAAATATATATATATATATATATATATATATATATATATAAACAATAAAAAAACCAATAAAAATGTAAAAAAAAAAAAAAAATAACTCAAAAAAAAAAAATTTAAACAAAAATAAATAAATAAAAAACAAAAATTTTCGAAAATTATATCAAAAGAAATGACAAAATTTGAAAAAAAAACACATAATTTAAAGAAAAAAAAAAATAACCAAAAAATTAAAAAAAAAAACATTAAAAACATTTTTTTCTATGTTATTAAAAAAAACCATATAATTAAAAAAAAATTAAATAGAAAATTTAAAAATAATTTAAATTACAAAATTAAAATTTAGATAAAAAAAATAAAATACAAAGAAGAAATAATTAAATTAAAAAATAATAATAATAAGAAAAAAAATACAAATTTTAATATTAACAAAAAAACAAATTAAGAAAAAAAAAGAAAATTAAAATAAAAAAACTATCGTTAAAAAACAAAAAAATGAAAAAAACCACGTGCAAATAATTAAAAAACAAAGTTCCATAAATTTACTGTTTTTTTTATAAATGAAACAATTTATAAATTTTAAAAATGAAAAACTAAATAAACTAAAAGATTAGAAAAAAAATTTAAATTAAATTAAAATTTAATAAATTTAATAAATAAATTTTAAATTTTAAAAAATAATTAATCTAAAATATTAAATTTAAAAACAAAATTTAAAAAAAAAAAAAACAAAAAATATTAAAACAAATTAAATTTAAAATAAAAAATTGGAATTAAAAAAAATAATTTTAAATTTTTTGAATTAAAAAAAAAAATATTAAAATTTAAAAAATATTAAAAAAGAAAGAAAATTTTGATCGTGGTGGCGCCGCCGATCGGCCTCTCGCCCATGTGGCAGCGGAGGCCGGCCGCTTGGTGGGCGGGGGGCTACATGCAGCCGGCCTTCGCCGCCACCTGGGCGGGAGGCCGATTCGCAGCGCCACAACGATAAAAAAATTCTTCTTTTTTTAAAATTTTTTACTATATATATTTTTTTTAATTTGATTTTTTTTTTTAAATCAAAAAATTTAAAATTATTTTTTTTAATTTAATTTTTTTAATTAATTAATTTATTTTATTCATTTTTTTGTTTTTAAATTTTTTTTTCTAAATTTTGTTAATAATTTTTATTAAATTTTGTATTTTTTTTTAATTTAATTGATTTTTTTTAAAAAAAAATCATATTTTTTTTATTATTAAATTTTATGTTTACTTTTTTCATTTAATTTTTTAAAATTTAATAAATTTTGTATTTTTTTTCTTTAATTTATTTGAATTTAATATTTTTTTTAAATTTTTTATTTTTTTATTATTATTTTTTTAATTACATAAAATTTTCATATTTTATATTTTTTTTATTTCAATTAAAATTGTGTATTTAAAATTAGATTTTTTTTTAAATTAAACTTAATATTTTCAAATTAATTTGTTTTTTTTTTTTATTTAATATATTTTTTTCAATTTTTCATTTTTAATTGATTTTTAAAGTTTTTTAACTTTTTATTTTAACAACGTTTTTTTTTTTTTTTTTTAATTTCAAAATTTATTTGTTTATTCATTTATTTATTAAAATTTAATATTTCTCTTTTTTTAAATTGAATTTTTTATTTTGATATTAACATTTTTTTTTTAATTTAATAAAATCTAGTATATATATTTTTAATTTAAGTTCGTATTTTATTTTTTATAATTTAAATTTAATTTATTTTTAAAATTTATTTGTTTTTTTAATATATACCTTTTTTAGTTTAATATGTTTATTGTATTTTATTTTTCATTTTTTTACTTTTAATTTAAATAATGTATTTTTTTAATTTTTATTTTAAAGTTTTCAATTTATTAAAATTTAATATATTTCTTTAAACTTGATTTTTTATTTAAAAAATAATTTTTTTAATTAAATTTAATAAACTTTTTCTTTTTCTTTTTTTAAATTTAATTTCTATATTTTATTTTTCATAATTTCTTTCTTTTTTTAACTTGTTTATTTATTTATTTATTTTGTTTTTATTTTTATTTTTTTATTTCTAAATATTTTGAAATTTTAATCTTTAATTTTTTTCCCTTAAATTTTAGGTTTTTTTTTAAATGTTTGAATTAAATTTTTTATTTTGTTTTTATTTTTATTTTTTTATTCCAATATATTTTTAAATTTTAAGCTTCAAAATGTTTTTATTTTTTAAATTTATTTTTTTCTTAAATTTTAGGTTTTTTTAATGTTTGAATTTTAAAAATTAAAAAATTGTTATTTCTATTTTTAAAAATGTCAAAAATATGAGAAATTTTTTTTTTTGTTATTCCAGCATCAACTAGTTTTGTTTTCAAGGTGTTTTTTCAATCTTTTTTTCAAGAAACAATTTTGTTTTTAGCATAATTTTATAAAATGTTGAAATTTGACCTTAAAAAAAAACCAAGTGCGTTCTGGAATACACTTTTTTTTTGTTTTTGGGGTGTTTTTTCATGTTTTTTGAGTCTTTTTGGGCTAGAGTTCCCGTTTTGAGGTCAGGTTACCTATTTCATCAGTAACAATGATTTTGGCCACTGGAGCAAAAGTCTCATCATAGTCAACACCATGTACTTGCTGAAAATTTTTTGCTACCAATCATGCCTTATATCGACTAACTTGGCCATTTGATACTTTATTGGTTTGGTAAACCCACTTGCACCACACAAGTTTGCGATTGGAAGGTAGCAGAACCAAATCCCAAGTCTGGTTCTCAATGAGAGAGTTATATTCATCATCCATTGCGACTTCCCATTCAGGATGCCCACTTGCTTCTGCATAAGTTTTTCGATCAGATCCATGCATCATATAAGCATGCATGGCCATGGATGGATCCATAGCTAAGAGTGCTTGTGGATCTTTCTCAAACAGAGGGATAGAGGCAGGATCATCAATGATATCACTCATGCTACGCCATTTTTGTGTTGAAGGTGGTCGAGAATCTTCCAAACTACATGCGGAAGTATGATCTAGATGTTCAAAAACTGCTTGTCCAACAAGGGTCACAGGAAAAGACTCATCCTCATCAGAGTTCTGATT
This sequence comes from Pinus albicaulis, assembly GCA_034641835.2. Classification (NCBI taxonomy): domain Eukaryota; kingdom Viridiplantae; phylum Streptophyta; class Pinopsida; order Pinales; family Pinaceae; genus Pinus; species Pinus albicaulis. The sequence goes on from CM076574.1 coordinate 986,351,809, forward strand.
TGAAGTTTCATCTACATACTCATCAATGAGTGGTGATAGAAACTTGGTAACAAGCTCATCCGTTGGTGCATGCAAAATATCTTCGTCAAACTTTACACTCCTTTCAATAAAGAGCTCTTCAGTGTGGATATCAAGCAATCTGTACCCTTTGAATTCAACAGAATATCCAACAAACATGCATGCTATACTTTGAGGCTCCAAAGCCTTTTTATTCTCTGGAGGAATGCGGGCCCATGCTCGAGATCTAAAAATGCGGAAATGACTAACTTTAGGCTGTATGTCAGTCCAAGCCTTAAAAAGTGTTTTTCCAGTAACAAATTTATGAGGAGATCTATTTTGGATGTATGAGGCACAATTGACAGCTTCAACCTACGATTTCAATGGAAGAGATCTTGCATGCAACATGCAATTAGCCATCTCTTTCAAAGATCAATTTTTCCTTTCAGCCACGCCATTTTGCTGTAGAGTGTAAGGAGCTGTATGCTGGAACTGTATGCCGGCTTCATTACAAAGATTATTGATATATTTGTTGACATATTCTGTCCCATTATCTGTGCGGAGTACCTTGATGCTTTTTCCAGACTGATTTTCTGCATGCGCTTTGAAAATCTTTAGATGTTGAAAATCTTTAGACTTGAGTTTCAAGAAGTAAACCCAAGTGAATCTCATGTAATCATCTATAAATGACAACACACATCTTTCTTTGATTATTGAAATCACTAGAAATGGACCCATGAGATGACTATGTAAAAGTTCCAAAGGTGAAGAGGCTCTCCATGCATGCCCCTTCTTGAATTTTCCTTGTGGATGCTTCCCAAGAGCACATCCATTACAAACACCAATTGAATATTCAATGGTCGGAAATCCTTTGACCATCCCTTGCCTCCTAAGCTATTGCATATATCTGAAATTCAAGTGCCCAAATCTCTGGTGCCAAATCCTACTTTCATCATTTGCATGCGTAAATAGAAAAATGGAATCTGATTGAGGAACAAAATCAGAAAATGTATATAGATGAGATTGATCATTTACCTTTCCAGATGTAATATTCAAGTTGGTTTGCATGTCATAAATGCTCATGGAATCCAAGGTAAATTCCACTTTCCTTCTGGTGCATGTGTGTGTCATCTAATACACTGAGAGAAGATTCACAGAAAGCCTTGGAATATGCAAGACATTCTCAAAACTTCCATCTTCGAATGGCACTCTTCCTTGTCCAGTTGCTGCAACTACAGAATTATCCCCCATGAGAATAGGAGGTCCTGAGTATGCATGTAGAGAAGAAAAGGATTCCTTTCAGGAAGCCATATGATGTGAAGCTCCTGAATCAATGATCCATTCTTGCGGTGCAGAATGAAGAGAAATCAAAGCATGGCCATTACCTCTTGGATCTGGTGCCTTTTCTCCAGACTTCTTCTTGGAATTATCAGGAATATGGTCTCCAAGATTGTGTTGCTGGAGTGTTTGCGCCATAATATCTATAGTCTTCTTCATGCATCCAGATTCAGGGTGAAAACCACGGTGGAAATAATTTCACTTTGATTTCCCTTTCGTTCCTTTCCTTTCCTTAGAGTTGGATGATCCATCAGGGGGTTTGGGATTTCCTCCCTTTCTTGGATGAGGATCCTTCTTCCCTTTTCCTTTCTGATGGTCTTTGGAATTTGCCTTTCCTTTTGCATGCACAGTAAGTGCATGCGCTTTGGAAATTTTAAGTGTGCCCATTTTGATGAGCTTATCTTTATCATGCATCAAATATTGAATAAAAGAATCCAATGAGGGCATCTTCCAAGCTGCAGCAGTTGCAGATCTTATTGTGTGGAATGTAGAGACGAATACTGCATACTCTGGACCAATTTTCGATAAAATGGAAAGAATCAACTAATTTTCTTGCTTGGATTTTTTTATCCCGCATCCTTTCAGCTGAAGCAACAAGGCTTTATACCTTGTGAAAAAATCTTAAATGTTCTCAAAATTTCTTGGATCTAATGAGTTTAACTCATTTTCGAGAACGTGGCCCTGCATTTCATCCTGTTTTCTAAAAAACCCTTCCAAAATTTTCCATACTTCATTTGGAGTTGAAGATGATTCAACATGAAATAGAAATTCTGGAGAGATAGATAAACATAGGATGCCAAAGGCCTCGTCCATGCGACTTAAATATCTTGTTTTTTCCATTGCCGATGTTGGTTCAACTTTTGTTTCCATGGTTATTCGAAATAAGCCTCTACTTTTGAAGTGAAGTAGAATCTTTGGCTTCCATTCGAAGTAATTATATGGAGCAAGAATTGTTGACTGTGGAAACTCCAATTTAGACTCCATTCTTTGTTGTTGCTTCAATTTTTTGAACCTGCAAATAAAAATTGCTTATGCACTGATTACAAATACCTGCGTTCTAGTACCATGTAATATTTTGAGATACAAAGATCTAGATTTGAAAAACAATGAACAAACTTGCAAAAGAAGGAATGAGCGAGAAAGAATAGAGAAAAGAATGAAATTGATTCTTCAATATTAGTTTTGGAATAAATACATAAAAGAAACTAAGTTAAGCTTAGTTGTACAGGCAATAACTATGGATATTTAAAGCTAACTTAAGCTAAGTGTGCTTTATGTTATGTAAATGTGCACATGCACCACATGCAAGCAGTAAGTTAACTTAACTAAACAAGTGCACATCACATGCATGCAATAAGTTAACTAAAGCTAATCTAGGCACATGTACACCAACACAGCTAGTCTAGGTGCATGTACACCAATAGAATGAGACCCAGAGTTACCTTATAGGTGGATCCTCATTCACTTCAACTTGTTTCAATTGCAGAGTTAATGAACATCTAATTGCCCGATCGAAGTTAAACTAATGAAGTGCAATATTAAAAGTGTTATACCTATAATAATAACGGTTGAAGCTCCAACTGTGGCATGGCATTCTTCGGTGGGTCTCCTTCGTAATATGTGCTATAGAAATAAATTTCAGTGAAGCCTGCTCGAACGAACACTCTTCCTAAAGGTTTACAACACTCTTCCTAAAGGTTTACTCATTATGATTGAGATTCCCAACTAGCAACCTTGTGTTTGGTTCTTCTGTTAATCCAATTGAAAATAGTAATTATTCTAGCATGAAGATCTAGCAAGTCAAGTGATGCATAACGAGATAAAACAGATAAGTTGAGTTAAGTGTGAGTGAAGTGCAATTCAGGTTATATTTGGAGAATTCTAAATTTAGTGTCTGTATGTTAAGTTATTTTAAGTGAATATTTGTTGAAAAATGTTAAATATTTCTCACTGAGTTCAATATAATCATCAAACTTTGAGTGATCAATAGAAGAGTAGTCACAATTTTATAGTGCTATGGTTTGTGTGAATTTTGTTATAATTTTATGTTTTTCCTTTTCTGTCTTTCCATTCCCTGAAGTGGTATTCACGACATTATAACACAAGGGATCAACGCATAGCGACATTACAAATCACAAAGTTGCGAAAATTTGCAAGAACACAAGTTTCTGGCTCCGCTGAGAGCGTTAGAGCACTAAGGTAGGTGTTCCCAATCGTGGAGAGAGTTAACAAGTGACCCTATTAAACTCCATGGTCCGTTAGTGTGAAAAGTCAACAAAATTTTTTGAATGGAAAAATCAATGAGTCAAGTTTCGTTTAAACAAAAGGACAAGTGGTTATAAAAGACAATTTATTTTGAGGTGGCAAGTTTCAAAGATTTGTGAAGGTTCATTCAAGTTTATCGAAAAGGGTTGCTTTATTTTGGCAATTACAACTCGGAGTCTTATTTTTTGGGTATTTTTTGGATTATAAGTTATTAAATGTTGTGGGACATATACTGTTCATTGTTAGGTTTAAATAAATTTAAATTTATTGGTGGGCGGTATATGTCCAACCACATTTAATAATCTATAGTTTAAGAAATAAGTTTGATTTAAATCATTGAGTTTATTTCCGAGTAGTTGTCTTTAGTGCGACATTTTGGAGTTTCAAGTGCGGGAATTTGGTGAAAAAATTTGAGGTAAAATTTTTATTTCCACTACTTAAACTGGTTTTTTGACTTTATATATGGATTCAGCACCCTTAAAAATCCCTAGGCACTTAAATTGTGCAAGGTTACCCATCAAACTTCTATTTTCAATGAATTCCGATCAGATTTTAGAGAAATTAGACAGGAAAAATCCACCATAAAAGCTTTCAAAAAATCGCACTAAAGAATACTAATATTTGGAAGGCTAATATTTATTTAAGACATGAGTCATCCTGGCAGTACCGTGACATTTGGGGTTCCTTCTTAAGTTTACTGACCAACTTGCATTCTTGGATTTCGTAGTCACCCGCTGAGGCTGATTTTGAAAAATCCGCTACGACACGTTTTCTAACCATTGGGTATTCACTCAATTGAAAGTTTCATTTTTCTTTAGTTTCCAGCGCAATGATATCCTAATCTTGGTTCTACTTTTCAGTGCCTTCGACCTGGCCAAAAACCAGACTTCCCAGTACAAGGCAGACGGGTCGAATCCTGCTGCTAATTGTTAATTGATTTGTAAAATCCCTGTGTTAGAAGCTGAACATAAATAGCTAATTATAGTAGAGCATTGTTCCAATTAGAAGGACAAAGCTCTCCACTCTCTACAGAGTGCAGGGACTGTGGTTTCATGTTCGAATAATCTCGGGTAGATGATGCATTTTTTAGTTGAAGTTAATGTTTGTGGAGAGTTCTTTCCATTACAAGTTTTCAAGGCATAAGAATCTTATTTTCCTTAATATGCTAATAGCGTGAAGGGATCTTTGGTTTTTTAAGTCATTCCTTAATATGCCAATAAGGAGAAGGGATATGTCTTTTTTTAAAGTAACACTCAATAATATCTATTAAGATATTTATTTCCTCCTTAAATTAATCATCTTTCTGCTAGGTCACATTATTTACTGTGAATTGACCATCATTGCTAAGTTAGAGACATGAATCAGTTGTTTTTAATAAGCATATTCACAGTTATCTATGTTGATCTACACAAAAAGATCTATTATAGCGGTTGTGTCAATGGCCATTACAGAAAGTCCAAGAGGACGAAGATATCACACCACCTGTGAGTTTCGATGATATAGTGATGAGTAACTGCTACAATTTCTATGCATTTTCCACTCCAGTACCAATATTTCACCATTTTACAACTAGGGCCTCCTTTGTTTTATCTCCGTTAAATAAAGACTATTCTCAAGATGTAGATTTAATGGTCCATTTTATCAAATATAAATAAATTAAATTTTGAAGAAAGATAAAAAAATATATATTTTTTTCAATAATTTTTTTAAAAATCTGGCACATATATTTAAAAATTTTAAGTTATTAAATTATATATTTGTAAATATCAAGTGGTTCACTTGTTTTGCAGAGCATTAAATTTATTTATGCATTCAAAATTTGTATTTAAACAAGAAGAAATCACAAATCTCCAAGAAATTGTATAAATGAAATTAAAATATCCATTTCATACATTAATAAAACTATGTCAACATTTTGTAAGCAAGATAAAATGTATTTTTGGTAATGAATAAAAACACAGAAATATATTTGAACGGATTTAATAGTTAAAAGCATCTCTTAAAATGTCATAAATTTACATAAAGAAAAAATAAAAAATATATACTTAAATATGTTTTAGAAATCAAATCATTACATGAAAATAAATCTATTCTTCTTCAAATAAGAAATTTCATATTCATTTTTTTATATACCATTCAATCGAAATTGTAATTAAATTTTGATTTTTTTTAATTAAAAAATAAAAAAAAAATGTGTTTTTTTAATAAAATTTGTAAATAATACAAAAGTTAATCATAAGGGTAAATATAGATTTATTTGTTTATTTGTTGTATATATTTATAATAATTTAGATAAATGTGTCTCATTAAACATAGAATATCATTTTTGTTATGTGATGAAAAGATATTTTATTACGAGTTTAGATTTATATTTGAATTTATCAAGTCTCTAGAGGGATCAAATTTCTTGAGATGCAAATCCATGATCTATTTTAGCACTTGGTAAATCCCGAGTTAAAACAGATATAGGCTGGTGTAATTATTAACCTTTAAATATGTTAAGCAAACCATGGGTTAAAAATACCATGGGAAAAACCATAGGTTGAAATCTAAAAATATTAAACATGAAATTACAACCGTTCTACCATACTTAACTTGGAAAATATTTTATTTAGAATATTTTAATTTAAAAATTTAAAAATATTTATTATGTTTTTTTTAATTGGAAAAAACTAATAACTATTTGTGCCTAAGAATTTTTAAAGTCATAAATTGATATTTATAATTTTAAAAAATATTAGTGAAAATATCGGAAATTATAAAATTACAAAAATAATATATATATATATATATATATATATATATATATATATATATATATATGAAATCTATTTATCTAAATTTTATTTTGATTTTTCTAATAATTTTTTTTTCAAAAACAATTAAAAAATATGCCATGAAGTTTTACTATAAAATATTTGTTTTACACTAATTAAATTAACAATTAATTCACTTACTTTACTCTCTAACCACTTATAATATATTATCTATATTATAAGATAATATCTATATATAAAGGGTGGTTCAAGTATATCCAATCAACTAATTGAATTAACCCACAAACTATACTTTTTAACCACTTATAATATAATACAAAATTATTTAGGTTCTCATATATATTTAAATTTCTATAATTTACAATGATGATATTTACTATGAAAAATAATGAAGAGAATAATATACTTTGAAACATTACATATTTAATATTTTAATAAAGAAAAATTTATGGATAATTTTTTTATAAATTACTTAACATAATTAATAATAACAATAACTAATATTAATAGTTAATGTGAGTTTATGGTTCTTGTAACTGTGTCGTCTTTAGATAATGTTTAGTGCACAAGGGAGGTGGGTGGGAAAATTTGGGTTTCTCCTAAAGTTTTTGGTTTTGTCTCTAGCATGCCCATGGATGGCCTTTAGATCTATAGATTACTGCGACATAGCAGGGTCATGACCCTTTTGTGTGATGTGTATGTTTCTTTCCTTCCATATCTAGTGTTTCCTTTCTTATATGTTGTTTGATGCACACGGTGGTATATGGATGTTTTGAATTTTGGGGGTGGTTTGCTTGTTTTCAGGTTAGCGCTGGTGTTTTCCACTTTAGCAGACTGATGGTTTCAACATTGGCATGCTGAGATCTTTAGTCACGACTCATTGGAAGGTTTCTATGTATTCCGAGGAGTTTTCTTCATGTGGGAATTTGTTTTGACACTCCTCGATGGTATTTTACTCTAGCTTTGGTGTATAACTTGTATTGAAAGGAGACCAAGGGCCCTTGTAAGCCTTGATGTATTGGTATTTTGTTTATGAAGTTATTATTGGCTCATTCAGGTGACAGTTGTTGCGTTTTGAGTCTCAGTTCTCCCTTTGTAACCCTATTGTTATCGATGTATTTATGTTTTCATGAGTAATATAAAGTTTCTTAGTTTACAAAAAAAAAATGTGAGTTCTAGTTCAAATTTGTTGGATGACCATTGGTGCACTTCTCACTATTCAACATTTGCTTCTAATTACCAACCTCTTTCTTCTAATCATCAATCATACCCACCACTATTTGTACCCATTATTGGATATTTTCGGTCATATACATCTCCATAGCACAGTTGATGATACCATCTCTTACATGGCATAAATTCTCTGACCGCAGTATTCATTCTCATTGGGTAATGTTTACCAATGGTATTATTGGCAACTTGGAAGAAAAGATGGCTTCGAAATTTAACTAAATGCACACTCCAAAATATCACAATAAAAAAAATTACATTGGCAATGTGTAACGTGTAATAACATGGAAGCATTCCATTGGGTATTGATTACAAACCCTATTTTTCACATTTCCTACAATTTAGTGCAATATGCCTTGTGTCATGCCTCTTTTAAATTTTAGTGCAATATATTAAACCTTGAAAACCTTTATGGATAACATGAAACCAAGCTTTGGTGTGACATGCTATTGGAAATGTATTTCATGTATATTCCATGGAATAAGACTTCGGTGTGGTTGGGTGTGATGTGTCATAGAGATCAAATGTTTGAGAAGATGCAATATGTCAAATAGAAAGAAATTTTGACACAATTTGATGTATCACATGGAAGAAATGTTTGATAATGTGAATTATGGGACATAGGAATGTTTGGAGCGATGTGATATGTTATAGCCAAAGAAAGTTTAGGTGTGATGTATCACATGGAAAGGAAGTTTGAAAATATGAAATATGTCACACAAAAAGAAAGTTTGGGAAAGTGCAATGTGTCACATTGAAAAACAATTGATGCAATGTGGTATGTTGCAATGAATGAAATTTGGAGCAATATGATCTATAAAATCCCTTTATTGTGATGGAAGAATTTTTGAGAAAATGTGATGTGTCACACTAAAAGAAACTTTGAAAAAGGGAATTTTTAGGCAATGTGATATGTCAAATAAAGAAAAACATTGTGTAATATATTGCAGAGGAAGAAAACTTCAAAAGGTGGCATTTACATGTGGAAATGTCTTGTAACAACCCCTAGTTGATTTTTCCATGTAAAAAAATATCAGACCAAGGTCATGGGACATGTATTCCAAGCTAAATGTTGGACAAAATATGCTAGTGGGTACCACTTTAGGTTTACTATGGATAAATAAATTGTCATTAATTTCAATTGTATTTATGAAAATAAAGGAAAATAAGAGAAAAGGGAGATGAAGTGTCACATAATTGCATAAGAGAGAAATTGAGGGGAAAATGAAGTAAAATGAAGGACAATGAAGAAAATATAGGCCTCAATGATAAAATCCTCATGAGGACTAGTTCATGCCTTTTGATAGTTTTTGGGTGGAGCTCCATTCTATTCCCTCATTCTTTAATAATCTTGCACACTTAAATTATTCTTGGAACATTCTTCGAGCACTCTAGTATTCACTTGGATTTGGATAAATATGGAAAATGAAAGCAAGAAAGCACGAGGGAATAGATGGATCAACAACTACAACTAGATTACTTTGCAGGTACCGAGAGACATGTATGATTTCCTTGCTTGTTTTGGAATGCATGCGTTTTTTCGTTATGTGTTTCCACTAGCATGTAGATCTACCTAGATTGACAATTAGTTTATCCTTGCCTGGCCAGTTCCTAGATAGCCATGGTCTTGTGGGTTTTTCCACTTATTATTTTATATTGGTTCTCAAGTTCCTTATGGATGTGGGTTTATTTACTAGTTCCTAGAGCCATTGGTTGAAAAAAATGCTCTCAAAGCCCTGAAACAACTTAGGTTGATTTACTATTCTAGAGCTTAGGTTGGACAAACACTCTTGATCGCTTGATGAGTTGAGTTACTAGTCTTGGATTCAAGTTGGAAAAACACTATGGAGCTATGGAAGGTTCTTGGTTGGGTTATTAGTTCCTAGAGCCATATTTGGAACAAATGATCTAGAGGCATGGACAACCTGGGTAGAGACTGATTTTTTTGGTATTAGTAATGCCCAATCATGAGGTGGAATCACTGGTTTAGGGTTGAGGTGGGTTAGCCTCTAGAAGCCCTAGTTTGGTTTTTCCTGGAATTTTCCATGAGATGCCACATCCATGCTTGGAATATGGCACAGAGGTGATTGGATGAAAAATCATGAATCGAGGAGCATCTCATATATTGAGGATTTTGTTGATGGATTTCTAAGACATTTTGAAGTATGCCCTGCATTGAGAATTCAAGAGGAAGCCTTCATCAAGCATGATCAAGACATTCAAAATCTAAGTGATGAATGGGAAAATGAGTTCCCCTTGAGTTCACATGATGAAAATAATGATTTTGAGGACACATGAGTTGGGAAGGATGATTCCATGGAAAGTGAAATTTATACTAACATTTCCTTTCTCAATGATATTACTCTACATGAATCTCCTTTTTAGAACCTTGTGTAAGGTGATCCCTATTTCTTTTTTTATAACATTGGAAGTTATCTAAGTCTCAAATTTTGTGGAGAGGATTAGAAACGCGTATTCCAAATAACCCATAAATCATTTATGGAAATTCCACTTGGAACAAAATAATTAATTAATTTAATGGTGACCATAAGTCTAAACTTAGGGAAATTAAATAATGAAAGGGCATTAATAAAACGTGTGAATTTTCTAGAAAACATGGATCAGGTCAAGATATGATCTTAGCCTTTGATTAGAGATCTAATATTGGTCGTAGATATCTCAACAAAAAGATTATAAAAGAAGAATAGAGGGTCATTTGGAAAACACACCAGTGCAGATACTCAGTTTCCCGAGTAAATCGATTTTCTCAGTGATGGAAGTTTGGAAAGAGAAAATCGACTCAGAGGGAGAGTATAAGGTGGAGGACATGTAGAGAGGGATAAGAAGCAATCCATGGTGTATAAGAAGATGACGTAGCACTAGTAATATACAACGCATAGGCTGGGAGGGAGCAACACAAAAGGGTGACGAAGTTTTTCATAGTCCCCATGCACAAACAACTCAGTGATGATGCAAGAGGCTCAAGTGGGTACTTTCTGGGTCGTTTCTCATCTAATTATTTTGTGAGGAATTTCTACATTATTTTCATAGGGAATTTATCTCTATCACTGCTGATTGTAAATTGTACAAGAAAATTCCACTGAATAATAGAAACCTGGATTCATTACACCAGTTTTCCTGCATTGGGTATTTCTGGGGAAAATTGTCCAAATATCTGTGTCATTTGTGTGCTAGTATTTTCCTTATTATTTTTCTCAGTAATTATATCATGAAGTATGCATTTGAATTTATTTAAATATATACTGAAGAGAATTAATGCAAAAAAATTATTTTTGAATAATTAGTAGAAGAAATAAGTTGAAATTTTCACAATCCCATTAGCCCCTTGGAAGATGTCATTGAAGATTACTTACGCGTTGAAAAGTGAGATGGAAATTTATTGGTCCTCGATTTTATTGTGCTCCCATTTACGACACCGATAAGGAGGATGAGGCTGAGATTAGTATTCCTTTTCTCTTGAGCATTACTTATGATGACATATCCATAGATACCCTTGGGAAGGAGGATTACTATTTTCTTGTGCATGAGGAGGGGTAGTTGGAGATAGTTGACTCTCCTTTTAGGGGAGGTTCAAACTTCGCTACTAATAAAGATGAAATCGATTAGGTTCCCACCTATATTCCTTATGCTTATATATTCAAATCACTTGATCCTTTAGATTAGGATTTGAAGGAAGAGAGACCCGTCAAATATAATGTTTCACTCCCCCCTTTGTCTTTTCCTCTTATTCATCATCTTAAGTATTCTACAAGTGATCCCCTCTCCCTTTTTCATATGATATTAAGTGACCATGAGCCCTTTCCCCCTTCGATGTATAGCATCAAGGGAGAGCCTCTCATTGAATATACTCTTACCAGGACTATGAATGGAAGGGAAAAATTACCACATTGGGAAATGTTTGTGGTTTGATTTGGTTGAAGAATATTTCAAGAGAAATACCAGATGGAGTATCATCTAGAGCAAAGGATGGGGACAATTTTCCTTGGCTGGGAAGGCGAAGAAGGGAAAAGGAAAGAAGACTCAAATAAGACCTGAATCTAGCCAAAATAATGGCTAGAAGAAAGACTTGAGCAAGATAAAATGTTTCTACTACAACAAAAATAATTAAGTTCTCATATATATTTAAATTTATATAATTTATAATGATGATATTTACTATGAAATATAATGAAGAGAAGAATATACTTTTTGAAACATTACATATTTAATATTTCAATAAAAGTAAATTTATAGATAATTTTTTATAAATTACTTAATGTAATTAATAATAATAATAGTAACTAACATTAATGGTTAATGTGATTTCACATTTGATCCCCTCGACTCTAGTACAAGGGTTCTCGTAACTGTGTCATATTTTGATAATGTTCAGTGAACAAGGGTGATGGGTGGAAAAATTTGAGTCTCTCCTGAAGTTTTTGGTTTTGTCTATGATGTGCCCATGGATGCTCTTTGGATCTACAGATTATGGTGACATAGCAAGGTCGTGACCCTTTTGTGGGATGGGTATGTTTCTCTACTTCCCTCTCTATTGCTTCCTTTCTTATATATTGTTTGATGCACAAGGTGGTATATGGATGTTTTAAATTTTGGGGGTAGTCTACCTGTTTCAGGTTAGTATTGGTGATTTCCTCTTTAGTGGACTGACGATTCCAATAGTGGAATTTTGGGCTCTTTATTCACGACTCATTGGAAGGTCTATATGTATTCTGAGGAGTTTTTTTTGGTGTGGGAGTTTGTTTTGACACACCTGGATGGTTGTTTACTCTAGCTTTGGTATATAACTTGTATGGGAAGGAGACCAGGGCCCCTTGTAAAGCGCTGATGTATTGGTATATTTTTTATGAAGTTCTTAGGTGTTCATCCAAGTGACAGGGGTTGAGGGTTGAGTCCCAATGCTCCCTTTTTGCGCCTAGTATTATCTATGTAATCCACTTTTCATGAGTAATATAAAGTTTCTTAATTTACAAAAACAAAAATTGAGTTCTCATTCAAATTTGTTGGATGACCATGGGTGCACTTCTGACTATCCAACATTTCCCTTCTAGCTACCAACCTCTTGCTTCCAATCATCCATCATAACAACCACTATTTGTACCCATCATTGTCTATTGTCAGTGATATACATCACCACAACAAAATCTATGATACCATCTCTTAGGTGGCATATATTCCCTGACTTCGTTATTCATTCTCATTGGGTAATGTTTACCAATGGTACTATTGGAAACTTGGAAGAAAAATATGACTTCAAAATTGAACCAAATGCACACTCCAAAATCTCACATTACAAAAAGTTACATTGGCAATGTGTAGTGTGTAATAACATGGAAAATTTCCATTGGGTATTCATTACAAACTCTATGTTTCACATTTCCTACAATTTAGTGCAATATGCCTTATGTCATGCCTCTTTTAAATTTTGGTGCAATATATCTTAAACCTTTAAAACCTTTATATATCACATGAAACCAAACTTTTGTGTCACTACTACACTAAGGGAATTTTTAAGACATTTTTTTAAGAGAAAATAAAATAGTGTAAGACAAAAATAGTTTGAGACAAAACTTTAGATTTAAGACAAAAACAATTTGAGACAAAAATATTTAAGACAAAAACAATTTGACAAAAAAAAAAAATTAAGACAAAATTATTTTAAGAAAACTTTATATTTAAGATAAAAACAGTTTGAGACAAAATTTTTTTAAGGAAAAACTTTATATTTAAGTCAAAATCAATTTGAGACAAAAACATTTTAAGAGAAAAACAATCTGAGACAAAAATATTTCAAGACAAAATTTTTTATTTAAGACAAAATTACTTTCAAACAAAAATATTTAAGACAAAACTTTATATTTAAGACAATGGCCACTTAAGAGAACAAAAATTAAGATGAAACCCATTTAAGATACACTGGGTGAAAATGTGAAGCTGGGTTACACTTTTTGCCCTTTTTTGAGAAAATATTTTCATTTTTTTTCGGTTCTTCAACTTTCTGCAAACTATAACAATTTTTCTGTGTAGAATTTCATTTTGTGATAAAAATAAAAGTTGTGAGAAATTTTGTTAGCTTTCTATTACTTATTTTTTGAAATTTTTTTATGTAGATTTGATATGTCAACTTAGCGTTTTTTTGAGTGTGTGTTTCTTAACAATCAAAGGATTCATAAGAAGTCATGTTATGACGCAATGTTGTATTCATTGAAAATTTGTGTTTTTGAAAAAACAAAATGTTTTACAACAATCTAGACAGAGTCTACTTTGTTTTCATCATATTTACAAAGCCAATGGATGCATATCATAATTACTATAATTTTTTGAACTGGCCCAATACGAAAAACTGCGTATTTTGGATATGTTTCCTGTCGCAAGAAATTTCTTAACATATAAGTTATAAACTAAAAATCTAAAAGCTACCCATTAGAGACGATAGACCAATGTAATGTCGCATAATTTTTTCAATTTTTTTTACGATGTATTTTGGGAGATACAAAATTTTGATTTCATTGAATCACAATGACCCTCAGAAATTGTTTGCACCCATTTTATTAGAAAAATAATTAAAATTAATAAAAGTTTATGAAATTCCATAAAAGTTATATTTCCTGAAAGTAGATTCAATTCTTAAAATTCTTGTCTTGGTTCTGACAGTTAATTAACAACCTTTCATGGAGTTTAATCAGTCCAAAGTTGCAGAACCGTATTCAGAGCTTGGTTTTTGCGTAATTGGTGACGCGTTAGTTTGGTTGAAATTTTAATCTAAGTTCAGCCGAAATATGTTTTCCGCCGAAGGCTCGTTAAATCTAACACCTTAATAGTTCAGACGAACTTTTAATCAAAAGTTTGGCCGAACTATTGTATAACTCTCCGTCGGCTGAAAAGTTTTGCAGAGCCCCTACTAAAACACATTTCGCGGCAATATAAATTGTCGCGAAATGATTCACAATTTTCGCACATTTCGTCTCATTTTACAAATATATTGGTTTGGGTTCAAAAACTTTTCTTCAAAGTTTGGGTTTAAGAGCATTTCTTGGAAGCAAATTGATTTTACAAAGATTTGTTTTGGGTTTAAAGAATTTTTTTGGAAGACATTTCCTGGAGGCGGCCTGATTTTGGCAAAAATTGTTTTGAACTTTAAAAAAAATTCTTGGACGTACATTCAAAAGACATTTCTTGGAGGTATGTACGTGTTTTGAGTTGAAGTAAATCTTTTGAGCTTCGTTTCATTTTTATAAGATATTTTTCTCTCGAATTTTTGTTGAAGTAAATCTTTTGAGCTTCGTTTCATTTTTATAAGACATTTTTCTCTTGAATTTTTTAAAGTAAGTGTTTTGGATTGGAGTATGTATTTTTTGCAAAAAATTTACACTGAATTTTTTTAAATTAAATCTTTTGTGATATTTTTTGTAATTGAGTTATTGTCTAATTTTTTGAACGAAATTTTTTGAACTTCATACCCTATTATCATGGGAAATCGAAGAACTTGAGCGAGAAAATATGATCGAAAAAGAGACCCTGAGGAACGTAGAGAAGAGAAGAGGCAATCTCACAAAATAAAGTTAGAAGCCATCTCAAATATTGAAGAGGAAAATCAACCTCAAGAAGAAATTGAAGCAGGTATGTAAATGTAAATATTATGATCTATTGATATATTTAAAATTTTCCTAATGTAAAATGTGAAGCTTAATTTTTATTTGATGAAATAGTTTGAAAAATATTTTGTTTAATGTAAACAGAAAGAGATATTCCTCAAAATATTGAAGAAGAAAATCAACCTCAAGCAGAAATTGAAGCAGGTATGTAAATGTAAATATTATGATCTATTGATATATTTAAAATTTTCCTAATGTAAATTGTGAAGCTTAATTTTTATTTGATGAACTAGTTTGAAAAATATTTTGTTTAATGTAAACAGACAGAGATATTCCTCAAAATATCGAAGAAGAAAATCAACCTCAAGCAGAAATTGAAGCAGGTATGTAAATGTAAATATTATGATCTATTGATATATTTAAAATTTTCCTAATGTAAAATGTGAAGCTTAATTTTTATTTGATGAACTAATTTGAAAAATATTTGAAAGTTTAGATATATTTATTAATTTAGTTATTTATTGAATATGTACTATTTTTTCGAATATGTACAGATGAAATCACTATCGATAATGAGATGTTAGAAAATGTTGACACTCACACATATGGAGATAAAAAACCTGACCATGTTATACGATATCGTGTTAACTGCATTTTTGAAAAGTATTTCTTAAATGAGTGGGTGACAGTTCAGGCTCAAATTTTGAAAGGTCTCCTATCATTAAGGAAATTTTAAGAATCTACAACACTATTGGGTATTCGAAAATCAACCAAAGATAAAAAAAAATGAAGGAAGATGTGATAAAAAATATGATTAGTGCTATAAAATCAATTAAGAGATCTAGAAAGAAAGATGTTTCAATTGTACATAGAGGAATACAGATGGAAATGGTTTCATCAAGTACTCAAGAGAATCGTTTGGTAACATCTATGGCACGAGCACTAGGAACCTCGCGAAAAAATTTGCACAAACGTCAGAAATTTCGGCTGCAAATAGATGTAAATGATGAACTCGCTTGTTAGAGAGCTATTTGTAGGCAACCATACAAAAATAGACTTGGATAAAATGTTAAAAAAATAATATATGAATATTGGAAGAACAATTCGCATGTTTCGCCAACTGCAAGGCATGTGATGTGAAGAAGAATAACATGAAATTAGTACAAAGAACATGAAAAATATTTCTTTGAAACCACTCAAATAGATTTATTCAACAAGTTCAAAGAAAAGAATCATTAAATTCATGTTTCACTCAGTGCTTTTGTTCAACAAAAACCATGGTATGTAAAACCTATCACCGTACGCGACACTTGTTGTTGCCATTATCATGTGGAATTTGAGTTATATTATAACACATTCCTTGATTTCGGTAGAAAATTATGGAAGGATTCACCTCCTCCTTCCACTATCTGTGATTTCATATCTCAAATTCTATGTGAAAGAGAAAGCGATGAACTATTTTACAAAAAGAAATGTGTTGGTGGTAAAAATGCGATGATTGTGGAAATTTGACTAAATTTCAAAACAAATATCGTATTGATATAAATGATCAATAATTTTCCAAAATGAAAGTGAAATGGAAGAGATATGAATATATCGATACATCGATTCAAGATGCAAATAGTTTTAAAAGAATCGAGTTACTAGAAGACAAAATTTTTCTGATATACTTTTTGAGAAAGTTTGAGGCATAAATTTACCAATACACCAAGCATTCCCATAGAGCTCGATGGAATAACTTGCAATTCAAAAAATATCGTGAATTTTTTCCACTAGGGACCATTTTGTCAGTGATTTATTTTGAAGAAAACTACACATTTGTTCCACAAAAAGAAATTGAGAGTGAATACTATCATTCTGACCAAGTCTCCATGCTTGTCCATATTCTATATAGACATGCTGAACAAAATGTCGATCATATAGAAAGCACGAGTGAAAATTGAGATATCATTAAGAATATCACTTTTATATCAGTGACGATCGTACACATGATACATGTTTTGTACAACATTGTTTTGGAAAAAATTATGATTCATTGAAAAATCGTGGAATAACATTCAATGAACATTGGATATGGTCAGACGGATGCGCAGGTCAATTCAAATCTGCACGATCATTCTTTTGGTTGTATTGTCTTCATAAGAAAATCGACATTAAACATTGTTGGAATTTCTTTGAGACTGGCCACGGGAAAGGAGAACATGACGGTGTAGGAGCATGCATAAAATGAGCACTTCGAAGATATCAAATGAACCACTCTGCAAGTCGACTTGTGAACACTGAAGAAGTTGATCAATGGTGCATCGCTGCTCTAAGCCATGAGAGAAACCCATCAAAAGAAGTGCAAAGGTACATTCAATTTAATTTATATTGGAAATCTAATTTTAAACATTATACATTTATCATGCAATGATTATCTTTGATTGTATTTTGATATCATATTTACAAATTCTTTTTCTAATTTTCCATATAAAGGTTTTTCTGGCATATTGGAATTGAAGACGTAGATAGATCAATTGGAAATGATGTTGAAACAATAAAAGGGACTCAAAAATTGAATTCAATTCAAACAAAGTTGTCCAGAAATGTGTTTGCATTGGATAAAAGAAAATATTTTTGTTTTTGTGATGTTTGCATAGACAACACAAAATCCAATGACGTTTGTGAAAACAAAATGTTTGTGAACGATTGGAAACATACAAAGCTAAATACAAAGGGAAAAATGTCTGTTGCAATGTTTGAAGAAATGCAATCAGAGGAAACTACAATATCATCCGATGGTGATCGAGTTTCTGATCTTGTTAGAGAAGGTAACATTTGAATTACTTTCTAATTATTTAAAGATCTAGAAATAAATTTAAATATGCATAATTTTGTTAAATTTATTTTATTGTGCAGGAGATGTTTTTGCTGTAATTGCACCTACTGACAACGATGAAAATGTGAAGTATTATTTGATGCGTTGCACTGAACGAAAAATGAAATTATTACAAAACTATAATGATCACGGATTTCAGTATGACAGAGGGTCTATTATACTGAAAGGTTATTTTTTCAGACAAACTCATCAAAGTGGAGACTTTGTTTACTTTGAAGACTATGAACCTAATTCCATAAGTTGTCAATATAGTCACTTGGTGTGTGCAGCACACATAAAGTTGATAGAAGTTCAATCAAAGAAAAAATCAAAAATTAAGAGATGGAAAATGTCAAAATCCGATCATGAATGGATTATTGAGGATGGAATTCCATTAGAATTTTTTTGAGTGAATTGTCCAACAATTTATTATCTTTGGATTAAATATGTTTTATAACTTCCAGTACTCAACTAAAAATTGAGCTGCTTATGTTATTTGTGCAAGTGTTTGCACATGTACAAATTGTTTGGGTACAAGCACGTGCTCAAGTATCAACTGAAAGTAGTTTTTCTATACATGTGCATTGATGAAAAATGTTATATGTATTGCATATATATATATATATATATATATATATTTTCTAGAATGAAATTAATTGTTCTAGTTTTACTATGTGCATTGATGAAAAATTATTTACGTACTCAATATATATGTTCTAGAATGCAATTAACTGGAACTAGCTTTTCTATGTGCATTGATGAAAAACTAGTTGGATTTTCTGGTAAAAAGTATGGACACAATGTAAATAAATCATCTGCAGTATAGTTTTGTACGAAAATTCCTTTCAGACAAGAGACTCAGAGCACTTCTCCGACTTTTGGTGGGATTTGACCCACATCTCTAATCCTGATTGAAAATCTAGTACAAAATCTGTTTGTCCAATGGTCGGATATGTTCAATGTGCATTGATGAAAAATGTTACTTGTCTTGGATAGATATGTTCTATAATGCACAATTAATTGTTCCAAGTAGTTTTTCTATGTGCATTGATGAAAAACTAATTGGGTTTTTTGGTAAAAAGTTTCAACAATGTAAATAAATTGACAAGGCTACCTATTTGAGTGCATTAACGACATTGACCCAAATTCAAAAAACATATATATGTACTAGAGTTATATTTCCAATCAAAATTAAAGGGATAATTTGTACATATATCTACTTCTTTAAACTCTTTTTTCAATTAGAGCTCAATTGATACATGGTTAGTTGCATTGAAAAGCTATGTTCTTCCTATTGGAAATTTTTTCATTCAAACGAAACTACATGGAGAGATCAAAATCAATCTTAAAATTCCAAATGTACTTCAACCATCCAAAAGGGATTTGTGCAACATTACTTGACATGCCATGCCAATTATAGTGAACAACTATCCAATAGAAACATTTAACAGTATATACCATATGTGCCAAATGTAGATTGAAACCATCCAAAACTTTAAAATTTCAAAAAATTTTGATAATATATCGTGCAACATTAAAAAATTAAACATCACATGCAAAATGTAGATTGAAACCATTCAAAACTTTCATTTAAAAAACTTTAAATTATATATAGATCGTTACTTCACATGCCATGCCAATTATAGTTTAACTAGATCCAATAGAAACATTTAACATTATATACCACATGTGCAAATGTAGATTGAAACCATCCAAAACTTTAAGTTTTAAAAACCTTTTGATTATATATTTTGCAACATTAAAACATTAAACATTTAAAGTTCATTAAATATCACATGCAAAATGTAGATTGAAACCATCCAAAACATGAGTTTTAAAAACTTCACATGCCATGCCAATTATAATTCAACTATCCAACAAAAACATTTAACATTAAATATCACACGCCAAATTTAGATTGAAACCATCCAAAACTTTTAACTTTTAATTTAACAAAAAAATATAGATCACAACATTACTTCACATGCCAAATGTACTCCAAGCATCCAAAACTTAAATTTTAAAAACAAAACAAATTATAACACGTCATTCCATAACATGCCAAATGTAGTTCATATGACAACATTAATTTATAGATGACAACATTACTTCACATTCACAAGCCAAAAGTACTAAAACCATCCAAAAATTAAATAAAACAAATTATATAATAACAATGTAATAAAATATGTCCAAAAATTGTAAATCTCACAAGTATCAAACTGTATCAAGTTTAAAAATTTTTAAAACCATCTAAATTTTGAAATCAAATCTACTGTAAATCATGTTCATCAAATGGAGATGGATCTAGCATCTTCCCTACTTGGGTCTCAGTTCACGCCCTATCCTGTGAATGGGAAACCTACATACACAATGCACATGTACTTGAACATTAAAATTTGATGTTTTAAAAATGAATGAGAATATATATATCTAGAACTTCATGTAAAAAAAAAAATATAACAAAAAAATCATGCAATACCTCATAAGGTTCCCTCTCCATTTGATGAACAAGTTCTCCCATAGGAACATCTGCAGTGGTAAACTGTACAATATACATGTACAGTTAAATATATATATATATATATATATATATATATATATATATATATTAAAAAATTTCAAATGAAAATGCACGTGTACATATATAAACTTATTTTCAATTTAATATTAAAAAAAGGAACTAAAGACAACTTGTTCAAATGCTGTGGATGTTCCTATCTCCGTCGCTAGAGTCCGCGGATTAAAGAAATCTTCTATAGGAACCTAAATTCAAAATTTTTTAAATACCTTAAAATATAGATCTCTCTCTCTCTCTCTCTCTCTCTCTCTATATATATATATATATATATATATCAATTTTTAATGGAACTTTTTGAGGTAGACTATATATATATATATATATAACTTTTAAACATAAATTTTAAACTTGTGAAAAATTTTCCATACTTGTGGCTCATCTCCCAAGGAAGAAGAAGGTACCGCCATCCCAAAAACATCAGACGGAATCAGTACCTGTTAAAACATTTTATCAAATTATATATATACATACATGTACATGTGTGGCAACAATTATTTATTTTAGAGTCACTTAAAAAACACTAACATTTGCCAACATATCATGATGGTTAGACCCATCTGCATTGTTTGAACCAGAGGTCCCGAACGTGATATTAACATTTTCGTCACGCATCATGCCTAAGAACTGGAAATGGTGTTTTAACATATAATCATACATTTTTGTTAGATTAATGTACACATACAAATAAATGTATACATGTACATACACATGTATTTATTACAAATTTTACAGATGTATATGTAAAAATAATTTCAAACCCTAAGGTCACTAACACATACCGTTCTGGTGCCCTCTTCCCCATGAAAAATTAGGTCTTGCAAACCATTGCGACCATTTATTGCATATGTTCGGAGATCTTCAACATTCATGTTGTAAATCTCCTCATATGTACAATAAACAAAATTGGCATGTGCATTTTCACGTGCTCTTTGTCAATTTAAACAAAGATAGACTCCACTCAATCTGCTATGAAAATTGTTGATCATAACATCCCTTGCTTCTTGACTTATTTGAGAAGTCGCATCCATCTCTGATCGCAGATTTTCGACTTGAAATGGTCGACTCACCAATGGCGGCTCAGGGCAAGGCAACTCCACATCTTACTTAGTGCCCTTACGGTCATATAATCGACCTTTCCTTGGGCCAAAAAATTCTAAAGGAAGGTCATTGTTGTTGGGTTTCATACCCAAAAAAAATTCTACATAAAACATTTGTGCAAAATAAATAGGAACCTCATCGTTCCATGGGAGCCTTCCATAGGCCGCAAGATTCCTATCATACAAATAATGAGCTTTGTCTGGGTGCTTGAAATACTGCACCTTCAATATTTTTCTTTTTGGCCCTTCCTTATAATTAAACATTGACTTGGCCACTTCTTTTGTAACTTTTTGTTTTACGTCCTCCCATTTATCGAGACCCATCACTGTTTCTTTTCTCTTTCTCATCATTTCTACAAATGAGTCAGTTGTTGGCCCAAGATTTCTATACACATTTACCATTTCACCCAATGAATGTGTAACTATTTCAAGGCTTTGTCGACTCTCAGCAGGTAGAGACAAAGCCACGAGATCTCTTTGCAATTTTTCATGAAGTCTTTCACACCTTTGTAAGGTGCATTCCGCCATGTAGGTTTCCCATGGTATATCGTTAATCTCGGCCGGATAAGTTGTGTTGGGTTGACAGCCTTCTTCTTGAATGTAGTGGGGTGCCTTGCGTCTATTTTGACCACTAGTTCGAACATTTTCGGCCTCTGCATCAATATATATAAAATTTTGTATATTATAAAAAACATGTGTAAAAAAAGTTGTACAAATTTAATGAAAAATATTGAAATTGATGGTAACCTTGATGTTGTTGGTTAACATCTTCTCCAACATGACCCTGCTGAGAACCAGACCCAGAATGACGTTGCTGAGAACTAGACCCAAAATGACCCTGTTGAGAACCAGCAGTCATTGATTGGCCTTCGGGGGAATAAATATCACCCCCTTCATGCAACCTACTACCACTCATACCTCGATCGGTTGAACCATGGCCACGCTCCATGGATGGAGTAGAAACCCTTCTCCTCTTACCTCCTAAAAATTAAAATATGAAACTTATTAACAACTAATTTAACTCACAAAGTTAATAAAAAATCAATTCCATATGTACACACATGTATGGAGATTTAAGATTGTATTTAAATACTGTGAACATCCCCTGATCCCTGAACCTCCATATGGGATTCGGCTGATCTTCATCATTCATCCTCCATGATATATATCTATTGGTCGACATTTACGAAAAATAGATTTCAAAAAATCAATTTGTAATTTAGTGTACACAAATTATGTAGAACACAACTTTCAAAGCAATAATTGATCATGTGTGAAACTAAATTTAATCGAAAAAGATATTATAAAAATGATAAGTTCACCAAATTGCACTTTACATAGTGGGAACACACTTGGTATAAAATTTACTACTTATACACTTTAGTTTGTGGGAGAAATGACACATGTACATAGTTTACCTTAAATTTGTTGTGTTTTACGGATATTAAAATGAAGAACTTCTATTTAGATCCATTCCAGAGATTGACTATAGGGGCATTTACTAGATATGTCACCTTTCATAAAAGATGAGATCCAGAGGCTACCTGGCCCTTTACAGACTCTGCCTATAGAACTTGTACAAGTAAGCACTAGAGACATTAACAATATCAAAGAACGTTTTCATGCTTAGACATGGGAATTTGTCTCTTTCCCTACGCAAAAAAATAGTTCAAGGTAGTTAATCTTCATAGATACGTCATCAAGCAGGTCAGTGTGATCATCCCCAACTTAATTTTCATGAAATTAGGCTTGGAATCCTCTACAACCTAGTGGATGGAGTTGAATGGGAACTAGGTCAAGGCCTTTACAAAATACATGATAGTGAATAACACTTACTAGGTTATGCCAACAAATAAAGTGGGAGAAATGTTTTCTCCTCGAGGTTGTCCAATTGAGTGTGTAATACCAAATTCACCCATTTCCTAACAGGTTTCTCTCTTAGGTTACAAATTTCTTCCACCTTATTAGTTATATATTTTTCAATTTCCCATGGATTCCTTGAATTTTTTCTGATACCATCTCCCTCTCTCACTCCCCAAATTATTGTCATCAAACATGCCCCATTGAGGATATGGAGCAATGTTTGCACCATACTTAGAACTGTCATTGCTGCTAATTGAAATTGGAGTCATGTATACTAGATTGCTTGCTTAAGTGGCTCTTACTTGGACAATATCCTGAGATGAGTTTGACATGATGGTCATATGAGGTTGGAAGCTACTTGGTGTAATTTTCCTTAAATATTAAAAAAAACAGAGCAAAAATGTCATTTTCGATCATTTTTTATTAGCTTCTACATATAGCAGATGTTATCACAATTACAACACAATCATGTTCCATGAGCATGAATTATGAATGTCGCAAGCCAAATTGCAAGGAAATTTGCATTCATTTTAGGCAAAAGAAGGCTATGACATTAAGGTCCATGCTAGAAAAAATTATGCAAATAAGTTTGCTAAGTCTTCATACTTACCATGTGTTTCAAAGCCATAACGAAGGTTGGCTTTGAGAGTGTCCTCTCCAAGCCCTGTCTTGAGATGAAATTTAATTCAATGTCTCTTAGAGTTGCAAGGTGGAAATTGATAGAACTATTTGATTTCTTTACCATAGATGGATATCTCCTTTCATCTATACCTTTCTCTACCATCTTATTTCCAAGTGAAATGGGAATTTTCACATTTTGAATGCCATTACCATGTAATTTGGTAGGCTGCTAGCTAGACCTATCACAAGTAAGGTTTTCATACCAAACTATTTCTCTTGCTCAACTCAGTGACCATGACTCTCTTCTCACACTGCTTACCATATAAGATATTCAATTGTACATGTCACGCAAAGTTGGGGGTTCTAGGTCTACACCTATTAGGTAAAGTTACATATTTTATGGCATTGTGGTCCTTAAATTTGGAGGTGTTCCACCTAAAAAAGTAGGCATTAAATATGGATGAAAAGGATTTGTTTTAACTTTGATAGAATTTCCTCGTGGAATTACTGAATTTCTCGACGAAATCATGCTAGCTTTGCTTAGAGAAGAAGGTTTTAGAGGAGAAATTGAATTCTTTTGACTTATTTTTGGCATTGAAGTTTGAAATAGTAGTTTTGATGACTCCATTGATGACCTTGCTGAGGAATTTGATGCACACAATATTGAGTTTGAAGATGGTTTAGAAGATGTTGAAGAAGTTGTATATTTTGGTGTTGTCACTGAATTTTTCTTTTTTGTTGGACTTGATCAAGACACAATTTAACTTTACGAGCAGATTGAAGACCTTGAAGAGGTTTTAGATTTTGTTGTTCTCACTGAAGGTTTTTGTCTAGTTTTGTTTCTTAAACCATCATTTCCATAGGACATTTTTGGTGAATAGATTCTTGACCTTGATGAGAGGATATGATACTTGAAGAGGCTACATCTTTTGGTGACGTCACTAATTGTTTCTCTATTATTATGTTTGTTAAACATCTCACTTAGGGCAAGGCAACTCCACATATATTGTATAGTTTATGGGATAGAAATCAATATGTAGAAATATTCACTTGGTTTTTATAATTGGATAGAAGAATGACTTAAAATGACCTTGTATGTCTTCTCATTTTAGAGCTCAAATTTTTAGGAAGAATTTAAGTATCCACCTTTCAAGAATCACTAGAAGAGGTTGATAAAGAATATAGTAAGACTAAAAACTAACCAATGATGTAATAAATGGATTTCTTGGGAGGTAGATTGGCATAAGGACTTTTGGTAGCTAGAAATTTTCCAAATAAGTGAATGTATTTGAAAACCAAACCTCTAGTTTATTTTGGTTTAGACAAGGTCTAGAATTTGAAAATTGAATTCCCTCTTTCTTCCTCTTACATACATTCCAATGATCGAAATCTGGATTGAGGGAAAAAAATTTCCTAAATAAAAATTTTGCATTTTATTTGTTGTACACATGAGTTTTTAAAAGCTAATTAACTCATAAATTTATCACAAAATACACTTAAATCTTGACACATAAACCCCTTCCCAATTGGCTAACTTTAGACGATCCTAAACACATTTTTATTTAACTAATGAGGGAGATAGACGAATAAAAATAGTTTGTCCATATTCAAATCAAGTTGGTATCAAAGTAAAATTTAGCTCATTTTAGTCAAGGTTAGTTAGAAGAATTAGCTATTGGTTTCTGTCTTCAATTTCCTCTCAAAATGAATGTGTACGTGCTTTTGAGAGACACACTAGAGGAATAAGGTCCAAATTTTTGATGAAAATGTGCTATGAAAGGAAAGGGTTAAAGGAAAACATGTGCAAGGCATAGTTGAGCCAAATGTTGTTGAGGAAGGGCCTAATTATTTGGGTCTTGGTTATGGAAAACATGATGGAGAATGCTCCAAATCCAAGGAGGCACATGAAGTTGTTCCAAGAAGGAATTTTATTTCGTGTTCATTACCTTAAGCTTGTGAAGTTTGTGTTCATGATGAATGGAGAATTTTGACACCCACTTTGCAAGAAGATGTTAATAAACATGCAACTAATGAGAATGTAAAAGAAGAGGATGTTGAAATCTCTATCTAGTCATTGAATTCATTGCTAGAATTCATAGGAGAGCTACTACCTCATCAAATTCACCTCCTCAAGAAGGCAACAATGGTGAATGTTCAAGGTATAAATTTTCCTTTAATCAAATTGCTTTTGATTATGATAAACATGGTAAATATTCACATAAGATATAGAAAAGAACTTGCACATGTTCCTTTTGTGGTTTGAATAATCATAATGTTTATAGATGTTGGAAGAAGATATCCATGCACATTGAAAAAATAAATGAGGCAAAAAGTCAAAGGCCCATTGCACAAGGAAAATGATGTTGAAAATAAGATGCAATTGTTTATTACTCATTGCCATAAGAAAGGTCACCTTGTAGACAAGTGTTGGACTTTGTATCCAACAAGTCATCCACAACATTTGAAGAAGGTGGAAAGAGATAACGACAAGAATGGAAAAGAGGATTCCATAATCGATGAGGGTCAAGATGATCCACATGATAAATTGCAGCTAAAAGAAGCGCCATTGAAATGGTTTGCTAACAGATGGTTAGATTTCTTATCCAATTAAGGCCTTGCATGTATTTTTATGTTTCATGAATTTCTTTTCAAATTCAAAGTATGGTGCATGTTGCATGAAGCAAGATGTTGAAAGTAGAGCTATGTTGACACACTTAAATGCAACAAATATGGAAATTTGTACATGAGCTCTATTATTTGACTTGAGATTCAGTTGTTTGAAGAGGCATGTTTTGTCGACTTGTGTTTAGTTGATGGTTTTGTACACCAATATGTAAGAGTACATGGAGATATTCACATGATGTGAATTTTTTTTTCTTTGAAGGAGAAAAATGATATGTCAGTGAGCTATGTTTCTTGCATGATGTGTTTTTTAGTTTGATGGTTTTTTTTGTGACAAGACGTCACAAGATTTTGGGAAGGTCCACTCTTGAGCGAGAGCCTCATGATTACAACCTAATCATGAGAATAAAATGGGAGTGCATCCTTATTTTTAAAACAAATAGGATTCTAAGCTACCTAGGACTCAAACCATTATTTTTAAATTTGAAATATCATGGTGTGTTGTTTCAATGCCTGAATCCACAACCCTAACATAAATTTCTTTATTCTTTTTTTGCAGGATTTAGTTGGTTATATTAAAATTCAGTTGAATTTAAAATTCTTGGCTTAGTGGCATGAACCAAACATATTGGACATATTAAATGAGGAATTTCGCTCTCCCAATCATTTCTAAATCACCCATATCACCAAGAAAACATGTTTTAAAAGAACATACTTTGGTATGGGAAAGACCTTAGGTTTCAAATATTGTAAAAAGGTTTTTGATATGGTTGAGAGAATGTGGAAAATAGAATCCATAAAAAAATTATTTTTCAAAACGTATTACTTTCAAAGTATCAACAAGGAATGTACAAGGGTGTTCAATGAATTAACACTATTTATTTAAATTCCATGATGTATATCTTACTCATAATTTTAAAAAATTATTAAATAATGATCTAGATTGGATAATTATATTATTTGTCATATGTTTTGATGCTTATAGAGTGAAAAAAATGAAAGAATCAACTTGTAGGGTCATTTTAATGGTGGGTGGAGAATTGGGGTCTAAAACCTTTTGGAGTCATTTTGAGGTATTAAATGACATTTCTGGGGGTCAAACGATTATCCCTTGTGCTGAAATCTTGACCATTATTCTACACTTAAAGACATATCCAATGGCGCAAGAAAAACATGAAATGAAGTTCATTCAAAATTTATGCCTTTAGTAAGTTGACCTATCATGTTGACCACCATGGTACGAGAGAATGACATTTTAGCCCCATTACTCATGCATGGAAAGCTAGCTACATGTGGAATTTTAACAAGACTCTAAAAGGTCTAAAATCACAAACCTCGTTAATGGTTGATGGAGTCAAATATTACACCTAGTTGGCTATCACGCTATGTTAAATACTTGGCCACTAGGAGGAATAAGAGTTCCATTTTTTGTTATTGTATTTTGTTCCATAGTTGAAAATACAACTAGCAGTGTGAAGTTAGAGATAAAAATGTATGAAGTTAAGTTTTTATAGCAACCTTACAAGCTAAAAGTCTTAGCTAACTCTAGAGAGATTACCTCTTTCTTTGTACTCACATATTTTCCATACCAGAAAAGAGAGAGTAGAGCATGTTTACATTTTAGTGTTGTTTTTCTCCCATAAGGATTTTATAGGGAAAAAGGAGTCTAGAGCATCATTACTTTTTAGGGTTGCTTGTCTCCCATAAGGATTTCCTAGGAAAATAATTGTGTTGATTAACTAGAGATATGTATGTGTGTGTTTCATTATGTTCTCTATTTCTTACGTTGTGTTTCATTATGTTTTATATTTCTTACATTTCTGCCCTCCTATTTTTCTTTCCAATCAAGGTTTATAAAATAACATGAGAAGAAACATGAGACTTGGAACAATCATTTTCATTATCTATATGGAAGGCAAGAAGGATTATATCCCCTTAAGCTTAAGATTATGTAGTTTGTCATATTTTATCATATATTTTTTGGTAAGGGTAAATGTTTTTTATCTATGGTACAAGTCATGAGTTCCCCAATTTTACCTTATGTAAAGCATGATTCTAGGATTACTACAATTTGTACTTGGTTTTTTATTGTGATGATGCCCTGTCTCAATCACTTGGCCATCTCTCGATGGGTAGTTAAATATTTATAACAATACTTAAGCAATATTTATCTAAATTTGTATTATGTGAAATTATGTAAAAAATGGTATACTATTTTTCATAAAATTGCCCGTTGAGTTTATCATATATTTCAATGAAAGTTGATTAAATATGTTTTCTTTAAAAGGATCTAACAATTTTGTTAAGGTATGAATTTGTAATTTTGTGTGGCTCTCTATCAACCTTCACTTCCTCATTTCTAGAAAAAATCTACTTGCTCATTCGTATACCCACTTTGTATTCAAATGCATGAGTTTTGAACTCTCGGTAACTATGTTTTTCCACGCAGGAAAATTATATGTCACATTTTATACTAACTCTAAATATTATTTTGAAGTTTGGATTATTGTTATTCTTTTATCTAATTTAACATTAGATATAAGTTTAAATTGAAAGCTGCTTAGATATGGCATTTGCAAATTATTATCTATTTATTGAACTAAAGGACATAATTATTACACATGTTTAATTTACATTCAAATGCTTCTTTGATTTATCTCCTACAGCTTAATGTAATGCTAGATATATAATTTAAGTTGAAGGCCCATGAGATAAATATGACTTCTATGTGACATTTGTATTGAATCATCTATTTGTTGTGTTATATGAACATAATTGGTACGCATATCTAATTTTAATTACTAATATGTCATGCTTCTTTAATTTATCTTTTCTAGATGACCGAAGCATCCCTTTTTAATCTATCCCTTTTGACTTTGGATATGTGGGGAATACTCATCCACATATTTTTCTATCATAAAGAAGTGAGTAAAATTGTATTCCATTTGTGTCAATGTTAAGGTTAAGCACATGGATTAAAGTTTTATATAAGATACATTTCCATGGTGTACATTTATATCTAAAGAGTCCAAAACCTCATTCAAGACCATATGTTTTTTTTATGTTGTTTGATTGGTTATATTGCATTGCTTTTGCAGTTGTTGTTATGGGCCTCACCATCTAGTGATTTTAGGTAAAAAATTATTTACATGGAATTTTGAAGTATCCTAGAATGTTTATTATTTATCACTACTAGCCTTGGTGATTTAGTTGTTTTTTTTTATGCTGCTTGGTTACCCATATTTAATACTTGTTCATGTTTAATTCATTGTTAAGGCTTTTTATTGGCTTGTCAGGATGTATTTTTCTCAAGTCCATAATGGCTAAAAGAATTAAATTTATCTATGAAAAAGATAGGTCATGTGGAAAACAAATTGTTTGCAAGTGTTCTTTTGAACCCATAGAACTTGCAACCCCAATATGGATACAATACGAAGTAATACATAGCCTCCTCATCTAACTTAGCCAGGGATTTACAATACTATATTTGAGTTGGCTAGCTCTATTTCAAGATATTATAATGTTAGATTATTATTTCTATAGATTTTGATTATGGTAGTAAAATGTTACAAAAAAACGGAAACTACAAATAATATTATTCTAGATATATTTTAAAAGGACATGGTAGATAAAATCAAACAATATTAAACTTTTCATAAATAGTTTAGATAAAAATACATTTTCTAATTTTGATTGTAAATTCCAAGGCTTAAAGAAAAAATTTTTTCTAATAATTTTCTTTTAATTAATAAATAAAAACGAAGCATTTTCAATCAAAATCACATCCAACATATAATAAAAATAATAAAAAAAATTTAAAAATTCATACACTATGACATTACTATGGAAAAGAGCATTAAAATATACAAGCAAAAAATCCTTTTCTATAATAATGGAGAGCTTCAAATATACAAGAAAAAAAATCTTTCAGCCTCCTTGTATCCCAAAGAAAGAGTTGCTCAAACAATCATATTTTAAACAATTATTATGTTTTCACAACTTCCACATGTTGAAACATGATGAAAGTTCCAAAATTCACGTTCAAGCTTTTAAGATATGTAGAATATTTGCCTAAAGCAGATGAATTCACTGTTAGTTTTTGTTTAATCCAGGATTCCACCCTAATTGTCAATTAAATACTTTGTTGAGGGTTTGTGAGACGGTATTGGCTGACAAGTTAACTAGTCCAATTTATTGTACTATTTAAAATTTCTTACTCCTATTCATATATCCTAATATTATTTTTTTAACTGTATCCCTCTCATCAGAATGAGGCTAAGCTGATCAATATCCTGAGATTTAGTATTGCAGGAACCATAGCATTTTTAGTTCGGTTACGTTTGTCTAAGCACTATGAGTAGGAATATTTCCAATTTCTTTTTAAACACGGTCTTTCTCCAACGGCGGTGAGGTTAATGCACCCAGAATAGCATTGTGGTTAACCATTAGCACCATTCAATTCTGTTACCTTCAACTAAGAAGCTATGAGTGGGGTATCTTGGACTCTTCTTATCATAATTAGATTAACATGATCGGATTTATCATTGCAGGGAACCATGAGCACAATTCAATTTAGTTACCTTCTCCCAGTATTTCCACCGCACCTGGTCACAACTGTTGTTGTTTGTGTTGTCATAAAAGCACTAGTACAAGCATTAGCTTGTCACTTGGTGAGACTTGAACTCGTGTAGAGGCTATGTTAACTACCTAATTTCACTTACCTGTCAAGCTGTTGTTGACATGTATCGTAATTTTATACCAGGTATGTCTATCAATGTTGGGAGTTTTGACAATTTTGTATTTCGCATATGAAAGAAAAATCGACCTTTCTCATATTGATGCTAAACAGTAAATGGTATTGTCATTGGATGATGTTCCCATTGAATTAAAAATTGACTTACAAGTTACAATCACTACCCCAATGCTTAGACATAGGTTTAATAGGCAACAATTGGTTTAGTAATGCACAACCATGCACAATATGTCATGTGGGTCTAAGACATGTGGGTCTAAGAGGCAATTGCCTCATGGTTGTTGTACAATCCCTACAATTCCTTGCTATTAGAACACTTCCACGCATTAACATGAAATGCATTTGTTTTTTGTGGAAGAGATTTTGGGCAATGGCAAGCATTGTACCCATGGACTTGTTAAAGCAAATCTTGGCTACGTGGTTGTGACCAAGGAATCTCACCTTCCAAATTTTCCCAGGGATTGAAACTAGCTCCATTATAATACATTATATTCTAGTTCCTTCAGAAACAAATCCGAAAATCAAACCTATATGATATGTATACAGACAATTCAAAAAAATAATATCCAGCAGCGAAAGAATCTAAACCTCAATCAAAACCAGAAAAACATCTCCAGAGACTTTAGAAAGACAGCCCATCAGAAAGACGGAGTCAAACATATCCGACAGAGTCAAAGAGCGCGAACGGGAGGAGCACCAGTGCGGCCGGGAGGAGCAACAACGCAAACAGAGCAGTAGCGACAGGGACAAAAAACACACGAACAATGAAATTGGTAAACCACCAAACTTCGTGGGAGATTTATTTATAGAAAATAGTTCGACCGAACTATTTTAAAAGTAAAAGTTTGACCGAACTCATAGTTTGGCTTAACTTTTTTAGAAATTCGGCCGAAATTTTGTTGCCAGTTTTCCAATCTCCAGCAAAAATTCTGTTTGCGCGCCGTCAGTGTGCCGTAAATCTAAACAGAATCATGAGTTCGGCTGAACTTTCTAAGAAAGTTCGGCCGAACTTTATAAAATGTTCGGTCGAACTATTGCCAAAATTTTTTTCCGGCCCCCGATTCTCACAAAACTGTAACCCAACTTCACGTTTCCACCCACAACTAGCTCACACTTGCATTAAATTCAATGTTCTACTTGTACCAAATATGTCATGAAATAACTAACACTAATATGTTTCTGCAATGAAGGAAAAGGAAGCTTTGCAGTGACCTAGGAGCTTCCCCTTATCATGAAATCATAGCTGGAGGTCAATACTCTTCTAAAAAAAGTATAAATTGTAGTAAGCATCAAAACTAGTGGAAGAATGAGGTATTATAGGTGTGTTACAGGAAGCTAGTACAACAGACCTATATTACTACAAGAGGGCATGTAATGCTACAGGAAGGAAGTCGAGAAGTTTAAGAGGTGAAATTTATGGCATAATGGTATGGGAAGCTGGATGGAAGTTGAGGAAAATGAGTGAAGGGTGGCCAAATCCCCTAGCCAAGCTTGAAGCCACTTGAGGGCTTGCTTTTTACTAGGAGGGATGTTCTCGGTGGTCCTAGGAAAATTATGTCATGAAACATAAATTTTAGGACAAAATTTGGAGTTCATTAGAGGGTGTGAGGGAGTCCAAGATGGAGGTGGTGATGGTACCTTTGTCTTCATATCGAAAAAATCATGTAGTCATCACATGCATACTTCCGTTTATCATTCACAAAATGAAACAACTTGTAGTGGAAAATATGAGTTGAATTTAAATCCTATCTAATTTATGCCAAAAATATAATCTAATTAACAAACTAAATCCTAATCTATAACAATCACATGCAGAACAAGATAAATAACACAAATATGTTTCCAACAAATCATAAAAATAATTCATTTTGGTTATGGTTTTGAATCCCTCCATTCATTCTCTCACAAGAAAGCTGAGGTGGAGGCTTCAACCACGGGTTTTGTTGTATTATTTCCTACTGAAAAATAAGAAAAGAATTAATACTTGAAACTGAAAGAAATAAAAATACAAAATAGGAACCTAAGACAATGAGTTGGGCACAAACCCAAGAGCCTCATCCCTCTGGAACTAACTCAATGATAACTTCAATAAGAAGCTTCTCATTATCATCAAATAAAAAAGGTCTAATATGTCAAATAACAATCAAAATAACAATGCCAAGCTCTTTAGCTCAATAGCTACCTACATGAAAATAAAACTCGAATGATAATGAGCTCTTATTCTTGTTTATTTATACAATAGCATAGCTGCTAGTATCTCCATAGAAAATAGGAATGTTTGTCTCCTCCAAATTGATGATGGTGGATCTTCTTTCTCATTACTCCACTTGCATTGACAGTGGCTTGGCTTCCAATAACCTACAGCTAATGAGAGAGTGTAATAGACCTGACAACAAAATGTATAAAAATGGAAAATATGCCCAAGAAATAACACCATAGAAGATAAAACTTCAGATTTTTATTACTATCAAAACCCTTGAGGTAGGGAAAGCCCATATGTTCACTCCTTAAGGAAGGAGATCACTTCACTAGCCATATGCTTGCCAATACAATAATCCTCGACCTCTTTCAATGGAGAGTCTCTAGACTCTATATAGGTTTCATACATGCAATACCACCAGTAGTTACCATGGGTCTCTCAATACCATACATCTAATACAATGGGCTTATCCTTTTATTCCATAGCTACATGTGGTACCTTTCCTAATGTGGGTTAACCACTTTATTTATTAACTAGGAACATTTATTTATCATCCTTACATTATTACATTATATTATTTCCTTGGGTACCTCCCTTTATACCCTATATTATCCCCCCTATGTATACTACTTTACACCCCCCTTAAACTTGTTTCATCCCCAAAACATGAGAATAAAACAAATAATAAGATCCACTAAAAAAGTATTCCACTAATACCATTCATGTGCATCTAGCCATCGCAGAGAAAGGCAAACACTCGATCTAGTCGGTGCCTCGTTGGCTTGAGATAAAAGCGGGTTCTGGTGGTTCTTCTATGTTGATGTGTTGTGTGTGGATCATCCCACCTTTCTGTGTCGTCCAAGGGTTTTTGTCCTTGTTGCTAATTTGTTTCCACCTTGCTGGTTGTTGTCTTGCTGGGTGATGCAGGTGGTGATATGTTGAAGCTTTAACTGATGGAATATCTTTAAGTAATTCCTACATTATTGGTGATGGAGTGGTGTCTAGTTATTTTTTTGGTACTTTCTTTGATGTCTTTGTTTGACCATCTACAATCAAAGGATCATCATCTGATGTGTCTGTGTCATTAGAGATTTGTGCTTCTTCCTCCCTAGTGTCTGCATGGTTCCTAATGCAAATATCATGCAATGTAATATTCTTCTTTTTATACCAGAGCTTCATGAATTTCTTGTTGGGAAAAATACTGAGAGGGGGGGTGAATCAGTATTTACTGCATAATCAAATCTTTTTACTTTTTCATTCCTTAAAACCCATACGCTACTTTCCTTCAGTAAACTAGCGTATATACGCGGATCCCCTTTCTTAAACTAGCGTATACACAGAGATCTAGATATGTCATTAAATCTTCACTTCTATTATTCCATCATTCATTCATCATATGTTTAATAAACATTAAACATGTGCAGTAAGAACAGAATAAACCATCACACAAAGCATCACACATGAACACCAGGATTTTTAGGT
Organism: Pinus albicaulis; assembly: GCA_034641835.2. Taxonomy (NCBI): domain Eukaryota; kingdom Viridiplantae; phylum Streptophyta; class Pinopsida; order Pinales; family Pinaceae; genus Pinus; species Pinus albicaulis. Next base: position 986,387,105 of record CM076574.1, read on the forward strand.
GGAAACCCAAATCGGGAGAAAACCACCGCTGCAGTTGCTCACCCTTCAATATTTTATTATAGAGAAAACATCTTACAACATATGTGCTGGCGCAGACTTAACCAGCACGTGCACCCACCCGCCGCTATCACCCTCTCCTGGAAGGGAGCTCCAACCCCTCGACTCGTTTACACTCACCCTCACCGGAAGGAGCTACGACCCCCTGCTTCTCGCGTACGCCTCATCTGAAGGAGCTGACGCACCTGCACCTGCCACTGCCTCTCCCCGAAGGGAGCCACGACCCCCGATCTCGCTACGACCCCCCGATCTCGTTTACCAGCCTCACCTGGAAGGGAGCTACAACCCCCTGACTGAAGGCTACAACCTTCAGCACCACCTTGGACCACGTTTCATCAATTTTCACACTGGATCCAACCAACTTCAATAAAACAACACTTGCAGGCCACATTTCATCATATTTTCACACTGGACCCTTTCCATACTTTTAAGTTCAACCATACATCACCAACAGATACATATCAACACAGATCAGATAGCAGAAACATAGCAGAACAGATCAGATATTTCATACCCCTTGCTTCAGCAAACCCAAGTTTGCATACGCGCTTTCCCTTTACTGATGTCGCGTATATACGCGTTCGTCTATTTCATCGACAACAGATACACGTTGTAGATGGTCAAAAGATATTGCCGCTTTTTACTTTCCGGGGATAAGTCATGGTACACGCGCTTCTCCTACAAGGTTAAGTAGCGATAGATTTCAATGATTGCCAGTATGCCAAAGATACTTCATCGATTTCCATATTTAGCTCGTTCAACCTTTACTTCAGACAGATGTTCGCCTTATTTCAGATCTAATCACTTCATAAACAGATCTAGCAAGTACAGATACATTTCAGATCTAGATCTCCCGCTTCATCATTTCTTCATAGGTGTATCATAGATTCAGATCTATCATCAAACCTTTACCCTTTCCATACAGATATACTTCACAGAGAAGTATTCATTCAAGCTCAGACATCTTGCACCCACACTCATAATTTGCATAATGAATTTCATCTCTTTATATAGGTTTATCCTTTTTCAATACCATGAGCCCCTTTTTCAATACCATGGGCCAAAACAATACCATGAGCCCAAAACTACCTGGACGGGGTCAATTAGGCGGATCATTACCCAATACCATGGGTCAATACCATGGTGGTTACCCTTGGTTTTGCAATTTTTGAGCGCTTTTAGCCCATACGCGACTTGGCACGTTCTTTTCCGCGTGCATACGCGACTTTCAGTAATTCGCGATAAAAAGAGACATAATTTTTATCATGTTTTTGAGCATATTCGACCCTTTCATTGTCATGACAATAATCGTAGAAACATCACATTTCCTTCATCGTATATATTTTTCACACAACTTCATCCAGAAAGTTGTCATCATCTTCATCAAGTGGTTTGCCTTTCAAGGACAACACTCAGCATCATATTGTCAACAAACATCAAATTTACATCATTTACCAAGTCCATCAAGTCAAGAATAACTTCATCAGGTGGTTTGCCATCAAGGACAACACATGTCAACAGTCGCATGTCTTCATCTTCATTTAGTGGGTTGCCATCAAGGACAACACTCTGCATCATATTTCCAACAATTTCCCCCTTTGGACTTGATCGCAACCATGATGGTGCTTGGTTACCACAGCAGATAGATATCATGTCACTCTCCCAAATATGTCACATAATTATCTTCTCTTTATTCAAACACCATGTTACTCTCCCCCTTTGACATCAAGGGCAAAGGGCAGATCAAAAACCAACATTCTCCCCCTTTTCTCCTCATGTGGAAGAAGCGTTCTGCAGATCTGATGTATACTGAAGTGACCAAGCTCCCCCTGAGTTCATGCTGAATCTTCAAACATATTTTTCAATGAGGTACATGACTCTATGAACTTCCTATCACCAAAGACTCATACTTACATCAAATATCCAACCAAGTGGATTTACATATGAGACTCAAGTACCCAACCAAGTGGGTTTACAAATTTGACATACATGATTGAATATTGCAGATTTTACATCAAGGGTCTCAACATGACCTTTTCATCAAAAATACAAATATGACTTTTCATGACCACTACCAAGAAGACCTCAAGAGAGATCATATAACAGAACCATCATAATGCCAACAATGCATTATACTCAGCAACGCTAATGCTCCCCCTGAATCTGTGCAACCAAGAAATCTTTCCAAATGACTAAGGCTCCCCCTTAGTTTGTGCATCCTGAAAACTTCCACCAACAAATCATCAAGGCATCTTCATCAAAACATTAGAAACAAAATTATGAGAACTGGAACACCACCAGAGATACCAAACAGTATCAGAGATACCAAACAGCACTGCAGCTGTGATGAAGAGAGCTGAACCAACCAAAAATTGTCAGCAATCAGTCATACGCGGTTTTCTTTGCAGGAACTCGCGTATATACGCGACTGTGTTTCAGGAAACCCGCGTATCCCAAGACATCTTCTAAATTTCAACCAGATCTGATTCTCTGTGAGGCAAAGATAGTGTTTATCTTCTTTCTGAGACATTTGAATGCTTCCCTGGACTACAGATAGATAGAACGATGTAGTTGTGTCTTCAAGCGTCATCCAACGGTTGTAGCATAAGCACATTAGTAACCAAGCCTTCAGATTATTTGTAGCATCAATACAATCTTTCCAAGAGAGATTATCATATCAGAATAGCATCTTCACATCAGAGTCAAGCAATCATCCATGTGGTCCAATATCACCATGATCTTCAAGATTTAACATGAAGTAACATATGAAGGAAAAAGATCTCAACCATAGTAACAATGACATCCAAGTCATCCATGTGTGAGCACACAAAGATACTTATCAGCAATCAGGGCTCAAATTCTCATCATAATAATCCATGTACCAAGTCTTCATCATTTGAGCATGAGTATCATAAAGACCAAAGAATAAGCAATCATATTGCCAACAATGCAATCATTAGTATTCAACCTGCTTCTCCCCCTAAACCAGTGCTCTTTCTTAACTTGTGCAATCTGAAACACCTTCAACAGTAAGTTATTAGCAACAATCTCTGCATGGGCTGCTCTTATCTCCGAATTATAGGACTTTCATCTCAACAATGAATACTCTTCATCAACAAGTAGACAGGACTCATCCATAAACTTCAACATAGGAAACCAAGTATCATATCATCATAAACATGAGTATAACCGTATTAATGTCGACAAGACAATCATTAGCAACAGATCGGTTTCTCGGGACCCCTCTTCCTTATCTTCACCATTTGGGATAAATTTCTTCATTATCACGTACGCGATCGTTCAAGGGCAATTGCATACGACTTTGTTTGAGCCCGTGTATGTAGTTAAAGCACAGTAGTACTTTTCATCTTCTTCATTTTTCCTAGCTTGTACCTTCTTTGTACCTGCCCTTTTCCACATCGACACGTCAAGTAAACATAACCAGAATAATCAAATCAACTATGAGAGTCATCATGCATTGTTTCTTCAGGACGACATTAGAACTTCATACCGTATCTTCACATCATTCTCAATAATTGCTAAAGCCATTTTTCAGAAGCGATGATCGGCAGAGGGCTGCATCTTCACGTTTCTGGTTGGACCTCCTTCTTTTTCCAAATTTTCTTGAGCTTTCCAACTGTGTGCTGAAAATTGTCCACTTTCCCAGATCTGTTCATCCTGCATTCTTTTTCTACATGTCCATACTTGTTATAAGCATAACATCTCATGTGGCCAGAGAAATAAACATAAGAATCATAATGAGTATTTCTATTCTTCCTCCTTTTACAATCAGCTGCTTTATGTCCATACTTGTTACATGAAAAACAATATCCCTTGAAGCTACTAGAGTACCTTTCTGAGTAGAACCTGCTTGTTTGTGGCTGAATTGTTCTGCTTCTGCAATTTGCTGCAACATGCCCATGACATTTAAAACATTCAACATTCTTGAATGAATTCCTTTGAGAATTCATGATAGTTGGTTGAGCTTTTGTTTCTTTCAACACTTCAGGTTTTGCATTGACTACCTCTGAATTTTTAGCACTCCCTTGTGAGCTAGATTCACCTTTAATAGTTTCATGGAAACCAAGACCATGTTTGATAGAAGGAGACCTTTGATTACTCAGAATATTGTCCAAAATATTAGTACTATCATGAAACCTCAAAAGTTTTACCTTTTCTTCTAATTTACCTTTGATAATGTTTACCTCAACCTCCAAGGCTTGACATTGCTTTGTCATGCTTTCTTCTTTCCTTCTTCCATCTTCTACTTGATCCTTCAGATTTAGGATCTCTTCTTTCAGCCAATTTTCGTTTTCTTCACATGTTTGTTCCAACTCTTCATTCTTCTTATTTGATTTTTCTAGATCTTCTTTGAGAGAGATGATTTCTGCTTCAAGGCCTTCCTTTTCAAATGATTGTAGAGGTTCCTCATTTTTCTTACTTGATGCTTCAAGATCTGCTTTTAGAGAGATGATTTCTGCTTCAAGTTTTTCCCCTTGATTGGTTGCATAAGCGTACAACCCTTGATACTTGTCTATTTGTCCATTTAGAGTTTCTATCTTTTCATTCATCCTAGAGATCACATCTTTGTAGATAGATTCCTTTCTTTCAAACTGATGCCAATCATTACTTTCATCATTTGCTTCTAGATTTTTAGATGATTTCTGCTGATCTTCAATCTTGACAGCTTCTTCTAGATCCATACTATTACCTTCTCTATCTTTGCCTTTGTTTGCACAAAGAAGATTATAAGGACCGCAATCACTATCTGATTCAATTTCTGCTAAACCTGTTTTCTGAGCTATCTTCTTGTTTCGAGTAGCCTTCTTCTTTTGCTTCTTTGCCATGAGCACTTTCAGATCTTGGTCAGAATCTTCTTCATCTTCACTGGACACTTCATCATCATCTTCTTTTTCATAATAACTCTTTCTCTTTTCAAATTGTTTTCCTTTACCATGTTTTTCTCTATAAGGACATCTAGCAGCATAGTGACCAACTTTTCCACACTCAAAACATTTGAAGGGAAGCTTACCTTTGAATCTTCCAGTACCTAGTTGGATTTTTCTCACGAAATTCGCTTCTTCTTCTTCAGATATATAGCTGGTTTCTTTGACAACTTCCTTTTCCTTTCCTCTTGCAGATACCTTAAAAGCAGCTTCTCTAATTTGAGAAGGACCTCCTTGTCTCATTTCAAAAGCAGTCAGAATACCATGTAATTGAACAACAGCAAGAGTTTGCAGATCTTGCCTTTCTTCAATAGCTGAAACTTTAGAGTCAAATTTCGAAGTCAAGGATCTTAAGACCTTCTCCACCAGAGTAGTATCAGTTAAGGTTTCACCCAAATTTCTCATCCGATTTACAATATCATCCAGACGAAGAAAGAAACTGGAAACACTCTCATCACTATGCATCTTCAAATTTTCATATTCAATTCTAAGAGTTTGGAGTTTTGCATTTTTTACCTTTGTGTCTCCTTCATAGCTCAGAATGATTTTGTCCCATATTTCTTTTGCTGAATGTAGCTGCATCACTTTAGCAAATTCTGATTCAGACATGCTTCCCAATAAGACATTCACTGCTTTGGCATTGATTTCATACTTTTTTCTTTCAGCTGCATCAGTAGGAATACTTGCCGGGTATTGATAACCTTCTTCCACGATTGCCCATACATCTGCACCAAGACTTTGCAGATATGCTTATGTACGTACCTTCCAGAATATCAGATTGCTTCCATTGAATAGAGGTGGCTTTATAGACATTACTCCTTCTTGACTTCCCATTGCAACGGATCTCCTTTAAGCGATCAAGCTTCTGCACAAGGACCTGCTCTGATACCAATTGTTGGGAAAAATACTGAGAGGGGGGGGTGAATCAGTATTTACTGCATATTCAAAAAATTTTACTTTTTCATTTCGAACCCATATCGCCATTTTCAAAAGAACTACGAGCGCACGCGATCCCCTCTTTCTTTAACTAGTTGCATACACAACATTCAGATATGTCATTAAATCTTCACTTATTATTCCATCATTCATTCATCGATGTTTAATAAACATTAAACATGTATGAAGAACAACAAACCATCAATAAAAGCATCACACATGAACACCGTGATTTTAGGTGGAAACCCAACGAGAAACCACCGTCATAGCTTGTCGCCACCTTTCAATATTTTATTATAGAGAAAACATCTTACAACATATAAATAAGCAGATTGATCAAAGACGCAGTAACCTAATTGCCATTGCTTAATAAATTTCTTCTCGAAGGGAGTTCAAACCGACCGCTCAAATCAAACACCGGAAGGGAGCTTTTGAGGTTGGGCTTGCCATCACCACCTGGAAGGGGACACGATGACCATGGTCAGTACTTTCTCCTGGAAGGGAGCCACGACCCCCTGATCTCGTTTACCAGCCTCACCTGGAAGGGAGCTACAACCCCCTGACTGAAGGCTACAACCCTCAGCACCACCTTGGACCACGTTTCATCAATTTTCACACTAGATCCAACAAATTCAATAGAACAACACTTGCAGGCCACATTTCATCATATTTTCACACTGGACCCTTTCCATATTTTTAAGTTCAACCGTACATCACCAACAGATACATATCAACACAGATCAGATAGCAGAAACACATCAGAACAGATCAGATATTTCATACCCTTTGCTTCAGCAAACCCTAGTTTGCATACGCGCTTTCACTTCACTGATGTCGCGTATATACGCGCTTCCGTCCACACAAACCAGCATATACCTCAGTGTATATTTTATTGCGCATACGCGCTTTTTCTTCAGAGAATCCGCGTGTATACGCGCTTCCACCGCGGCGAAGTAGCGTATAGATCTTCAATGATTACAGAGCTGCATACTTCATCAGATCAGATGTTCAAATCAGATTTACCCTTTTACTTCAGACATATGTTCGCCTCATTTCAGATCTAAGCCTTCCATAAACAGATCTAGCAAATACAGATACATTTCAGATCTAGAAATCCCGCTTCATCATTTCTTCATAGGTGCATCATAGATTCATATCTATCATCAAACCTTTACCCTTTCCATACAGATATACTTTATAGAGAAGTATTCATTCAAGCTCAGACATCTTGCTCTCACACTTATAATTTTCATAATGAATTTCATCTCCTTATATAGGTTTATCCTTTTTCAATACCATGAGCCCCTTTTTCAATACCATGGACCAAAACAATACCATAAGCCCAAAACAACCTGGACGGGCTCAATTAGGCGGATCATTACCCAATACAATGGGTCAATACCATGGTGGTTACCCTTGGTTTTGCACTTTTTGAGCGCTTTTGCCCATACGCGACTTGGCACGTTATTTTCCGCGTGCATACGCGACTTCCCCTAGGCAAATTCGCGTATAAAAAGAGACATACTCTTTTTATCATGTTTTGAGCACATTTTGAATTCCTTTCTTCATTGCCTTCTGTACACACTGTAGAAACATCATATTTCCTTCATCAGGAGCATATTCTTTCAAGCACAACTTCATCAAGTAAGTTGTCATCATCTTCATCAAGTGGGTTGCCTTTCAAGGACAACACTTAGCATCATATTGTCAACAAACATCATATCACATCAGATTTACATCATTTACCAAGTCCATCAAGTCAAGAATGACTTCATCAGGTGGTTTGCCATCAAGGACAACACATGTCAATAGTCGCATGTCTTCATCTTCATTTAGTGGGTTGCCATCAAGGACAACACTCTGCATCATATTTCCAACATTTCTTTTGCACATTAAAATTGACAGTACCAACAGATTCCATCCAAGGGTGTCCCAAAACAACATCCACAAAAACCATATTTGAAGCATCAAAATCAAAATTCAACACATACTTATCCATATAAATCTTCAAATCTTTATAAATTTGAACATATTTATTATCAACCTGTGTGTTTTCAATATGTTTTTCTAGAACTTGCAATTTTTTAGCCAAATTGACATTGATACAACTATGCTTGCAACTAGGAATGATAGAAACAATGATGTTCTCCTTCTGAACACTTCCATGAACCTGTAATATGGAAATATTTGTAGAAAAGAAGTATTTATAGATCTTAGTGTCCTTCTTTTTGGCTTGAGACCACTTTTCCAAAATGACGTTTTAAAGTTTTTTCTCAGGAAGTTTCCTCATTGAGCTGTTAAGTAAGGTCCACCATTTATTTGCCTCATCTTTCATATCAAGCCCTACGGAGAATATCCAAAAAATTTGGTATTGATCCTTATGATATTGTAGGGCCATCATCTTTTCCTGTAAACTTCATCTTGTGAGAACACATAAAACAATGTAAGGGTTTTGAAGAAAATCACTTACTTTCGCAAAAAATTAAAATGGATATTACTCGGTAAATATAACTCAGAATCCTTAATATAACCCATTTTCTGAAATGGAATAGTCATTCTTCATCTATATTTTGTGACTAAAATCCTAATCTAGGTACTGTGGAAACACACATCTATGCAGCAACTATCGCGCCATCACAAAATTTCTGAAAAAATGGCTAATTTTAAATCAGTGATAACTTCCTCATCCAGACTCTGATTTGATATTTTTTCTTTTTTAATTGAGTGATTTTTCAAGAGGATATGAGATCTATAATTTTTTTTCTAAAGTTCTACACCAAAATCTACAAATAAATGTCAAGATAGGTGTTGTACAAAAATTGTCGTCAGAAACATTTTTGCAACACAACCGAACTTAAATCAGCGATATCACCCTTATCCATACACTGATTCGACTGAATTTTTTTTTTTAAATTGTGTATTTTGCGCGAGGAAGCCAGATATGCTATTTATTTAAAAAAAAAATGGGAATCAAAATTTTTAGATCTACTCTGCAAACTCACCGCCCAAAAATTTGCTGCAAAATAATGAAAAAAAAATCTCCCAAACTCTTCCCAAGAAAGTGATCTGATACAACTTATAATAGATCTAACAATAAAATGTATAAAAATGGAAAATATGCCTAAGAAATAACACCATAGAAGATAAAACTTCAGATCTTCATTAATATCAAAACCCTTGAGGTAGGGAAACCTGATACCACTTGTAATAGATTTGATAAGAAAATGTATAAAAGTGGAAAATATGCCAAATAAGTAACACCACAGAAGATAAAACTTCAGATCTTCATTAATATCAAAACCCTTGAGGTAGGGCAACACCATACATTCACTCCTTAAGGAAGAATATCACCCCACAAGCCATATTCTTGCCAATACAATAATCCTTGACTCCTCTCAATGGAGAGTGTCTAGCCTTTATATAGGTTTCATATATGCAATACCATGGGTAGTTACCATGGGTCTCTCAATACCATACATCCAATACAATGGGCTTATCCTTTTATTCCCTAGCTACATGTGGTCCCTTTCATAATGTGGGTTAACCACTTTATTTATTAACTATGAACATTTATTTATCATTCTTACATTATTACATCATATTATTCCCTTGGGTACCTCCCCCTGCACCCTATATTATCCCCCCTAGGTATACTACAGAGAGAGAGAGTTGTGACCTTGCACTGATTGAGGGAGTTAAGAAGGTGGAAAACCTCCTAGATTCTCTCCTTGTTGTCTACTTGGATCTCCAACATGGAAAATATCTAAAAAATGGTCCTTTTCATGAAATTAAACCACATTATGCTACATGATATTAAAAAGACATTTTACCCTTCTCACTAAGCATAATATAGCTAAAAATGTAAATAAATGGGAGAAAGTGATAGTTTAATAAGTTGGAGGATGATATCATGATCATTACAATAAATGTTTGAGGATGACATCGTGACCATTATAACGTGTGTTGGAGGATGACATCATGACCCTTATAATATAGCTATTGATGAGGCTCATCAGTTGTGTTAGATTTTGATAAGAGAATGGCACCAGTTGTAGTTGGTGATAAGACTGTAGCCTACTTCCATGAAGAGAAAAAATTCCAGTTAAATTTTTTCCACACTTTGGCCACTAGGAAGAATGTTGTTCTCTTCGACATCTCTAAAGAAAATTATTTCAATGCCGAAATATTATTTAAATATTAGCAGGAAATTTCAGTATTCCATGCAACTTAATAGCATGTGATTTCTTTCATGTTTCCCAAGTATGCAAGGTAGCACATGTGGAAACTAATGATAAATAGTAATTGTGGCATTGGACACTAAAATTAGATACCATCGATTGCACATAATCCTTTAAAGTCCTTATGAAGACATCAATCAAGTGTTACTCTAGAATATCAGTTACCCTTATATTCAATTTTTGGAAGTCCTAAATGTGCTCCACCAATTAACCCTTTTGTTTGAGATTTATCAATTAGCTAAAGAAGGTGTTTCTCTTTGTATCCTCATAATGTGCTATTATTTTCTCCCTAAATATTGGCCAAGTGACAATTTTTTTACGAGAGAAAAGCCATCAATACCATACAAATGTATTTTTTTCTAAATATAAAGTTGCAATGCGTACCTTTTGTGTGTTTTTCTCATTATTGAGATCAAAATATTGCTCCATATGTAGTATCCAAGTTACAGGATCCTTTCCATCAAACTTCCTCATATCGGTCTTTGGAATATGGTGGGTCTTCAATCCAACATTAGAGTTTATGAAATCATGATAAGAATTTATTTTTTTCTCACCATGCATTTCCTCTATTATCCTTTTGCCACTGGGAAAAATATCTTGTATCAACTTTGTCAAACCTTCCATGTTTTCTTTCACTTTTTCTTATATAGCATCAATCTTAGCTTCCATGTCTTCCATGCCATTATTCAAACCATCAATCTTAGATTACACAAATTTCTTCAAACAACCATATTAGCTTCCATGCCCTTCTTCGGACCATCCATCTTAACCTCCATGCCTTTCTTCAAAACTTCCATTTCATTTTTTTTTCTCTTTGCGAGAGTGAAATTTGGTGCACTTTCTCTTTTAATTTTGATATATCAGGTTTCACTTCTTCATCATTATGAGTCATGGTAGAGTATTTTGAGGGCTTGATGGGTGTTGAATTATTTTTAGAGGGAATTTTAGAACCCAATGTTGATATCTATGCTTCAATATTCCCTTGGAATCACTTCAAACTGATTTTTCAAACAAGACTTATGAAATTTGAAAATAAATACACACTTTTTCTTGATTTTGATGAGATTGATATTGAAACTGAATTATCTCAGTGATTTAGGATCTTCAATATCTGAAATTTCGTCATGTACTATCCCTTTGAATCTTATTTCGAATGCCACAGGTCTGACCTGATTTGGACGCTTGAAGGAAAATTTATGCCCAATATCCCACACTAACCTAATTATGGACTGGTTCAATCGAAAGAACTAATATGGCATGTCATCTGTCACTGTTTCTCTCTTTGAATTTGAAATTCATACATAATAAAATAGAGTCTATGTTATTTTGGCCACTTTTACATAATTCCATTCCGATGTTCAAAGAGAGAGTTATGATGATTTTCCCAAGGTCCCCTCTTTTAGATGAAATTCTAAAGCATCGAAGAACCCTAACTTCCACAGATCATATCTCCAAAAATATTGTGAACCAAGATCTAAAATTTTTACACAACGTTCCTCAGGATTTCAGCTTCTTGTGGTAAAACTTTCAGCTTTTGAAACTTTGTAGAAAAAATGTTATAGTGAAAATTCCACAATGACTTATTTGGAGCAGTGAAACCTGAGAATCCAAAAGCTTTGATACCAAAATCGACTCCAAAAATAGCAGAAAAGAGAGATCAATGCCTTAGAAATAAGCCACTTCGAGGGGGAAACCTCCTTTACAATACATAAATGAACAATTCTTGGATGATCCAAATGAAAAAGCCTCCTTTCTATATATAGGAGTCCATGGGGTCACAATATCATCCTAGCCGACCTAACAATAATAATGTAAAGGCACAATAATATCAATATGGGGGTTACAGGGTTACAACAATAACAATAAGGTGGCTACACTAACAACAATGAGGGACTACACTAGTAATATAAGGACCTAACATGATCACATTTTGTTATAAAGTTAACTTAGATTATCTTATATTATGTTTTTCGTTTGAAACTCAGGTTTCTTTGTCACTTGTTATTTAAAATGAATCTTGATTGAAATTGAAAATTAAAAAGCACATGTGGTACATCTTATGCATTTGAACATGTGTGAATGTTATATAAATAGGATGTCTATTAAAGGTGATATTTAGGTACGTTTTTCATGACGATGTGTCATTTAAAACAATCATAGATGGTTTTACATATTTAAGTTCATGAATATGTAATAACGATTGAAGTACATTTGCATTTAGTTGTTACATTTTGCATGTGATCACTTGCTGATATAATGTCAACTTAGATGATCTCAGATTATGTTTTTTTTCTAAAAATTGTTGTTTTGTTACTTGTTATATAAAATGAATTTAGCTTGAAATTGAAAATTACAAAATACATGTGGTACATGTTATGCATTTGAACATGTGTGAATGTTATATAATTATGTGTAGATTTCTATTAAAGGTGATATTTAAATTTTAATATAAAGTTGTAAATGAACATGTGAATAAACGTATAAGTTATAGAACATGACCATGTACAATTTGCATGGTGTGAGTGTGGTTTGATTTTTTTAAAGTTTAAATACATATACTGAAGTTCATGAGGATGAAGCAATGAAAGCAAGTTTTCATTTAATTCATACATTTTTCATTCGAAATCATTCTTATAATCTTAATATACAGTACATATAGATACATCTAAAAACAATAATAAAGTTTTAGTTGTGTGTAGATGTGTCTAAAACAATCATAAAATTTTAAAATTGCATTAAAAATATGGTATACAACATTTTGCATTAATGTACATAGAAAGGCTACTATGGATGTTAGTTGATAGTTAACTTTTAATATAATAAAACTAGAAATTACAAAACATGGTACGCATTTTTCATTTCAATCAATATTATAATTTTCTTTAGATGTCTAAAACAATCATAACTTAAAATTTATTTATATAAAATATGCTAGATACATACATATTGCGATAATGACATAAAATTAACTATTTCATACCAAACAATGTATGAAATCGTTTATGACCAGAGATGTATGTATGTGTACATGTATAAACTACTTGTTCTTTGCATGTGTAAAGACAATCTCAATATAATCAAATCCTCAATACGCTTGTACATAACAGAAAATATACATATAAATTCAAGTATCTTAATAAATTATTAAGAATGTACAACTTAAGAATGAACAAGACAAAAGGCTAACAATTTGTACTTGAACTGTAAGTTCTCAAATATGAATCCAAGGAGAAGAAATTGTTGGGGAGTTCAATCAAAAAAATTCTAATGGAATGCCATCCTCAATGATCAGTTTATGGTCAACTTTTGACAGTTTCCATTTCTTAAATTTCAATTTTTTCTTTGATTGGACTTCTATCAACTTTATGTGCATTGCACACACCAAGTGACTATATTCAGAACTTATGACATCTATTTCATAGTCTTGAAAGTAAAAAATATTATGAATTTGATGAGTTTGATGGAAAAAATAACCTTTCAGTATAATATACCCTCTGTCATATATAAACTCGTTATGATCATATTCTTCCAATAATTTCATATTTTTTTCAATGCACCACACCAAATAATAGTAGACATTTTCTACATTGTTAGCATGTACAACTAAAGCAAAAAAATCTCCTGCACAATTAAAAAAACGGTACATAAATTTATATCATAATTAACTTAAAAATTAACATGTGTACTTGATTTTATTATATATTTATAGATCTCTATCATTGAAATAAATTGAAATGTTACCTTCTCTAACAAGATCAGGAACTTGATCCCCTTCAGATAATAGTATAGTCTCCTCTGATTTCAACTCTTCAAAGTTTGCAATAGACATTTTCGCCTTTGTATTTAGTTATGTATGTTGCCAATATTTTACATACATATTGTTTTCACAAACATCATTGGATTCTGTGTCATATATGCAAGCATGAAAAAAAAAAATATTTTATTTTATCAATTGCAAACATATTTTGGTACTCCCTAGTTTTAATTGAATGTAATTTTCGAGTCCCTTTTATTGTTTCGACATCATTTCCAATCAATCTATCTACACCTTGGAAACCAAATGCCAAAAAAACATATATGGAAAACTCAAACAAGAATATAAATATGTTATAAAATTAGATAATATATTAACTTTATATATATATATATATATATATATATATATATATATATATATGCAAGTTAATTTTTATATATGTACATGTACCTTCATACTTCCCTTGACTGGTTAGTCTCATGGCTTAGTGTAGCAATGCACCATTGAACAACTTGTTCAACTGAGACAAGTCGATCTACATAATGGTATATTTGATATATTTGAAGTGCCTTTTTTATACATGCCCCTGCACCATCATTTTCTCCTTTTCCATGACTAGTGTCAAAGAAATTCCAACAATTTTTAATGTTGGTTTTTATATGAACACGACACAACCAAAAGAATGTTCGTGAATATTTGAATTTATTTGCGCATCCATTTGAGCATATCCAATGTTCATTGAATTTTATTCCATGACCTTTCAATGAGACATAAATATTATCATAATAGTGTTGTGCAAAATATGTATCATGTCTACGATCATCGATAATATAAAAGTGATATTCTTTAATTACATGTAGATTTTCACTCGTGCGTTATATATGATCAACATTTTATTTAGCATGTCTATATAGAATATGGAGACACATGGACTTGGTTAGAATGAGAGTATTCACTTTGTATTTCATTTTGTTCAACAAATGCGTAATTCTTTGCAAACTCAACTATTGATAAAATGGTCCCTTGCGGAAAAAATTCATGGGATATTTTGAATTTGAAGTCCTGCCATCGAGCTCTATGGGAATTCTTGGTGTATTTATAAGTTTCTGCCTCAATTTTTTTTCAAAAAATCAGTGACAAAATATTCTTCTTCTTGTAAAAAGATCACTTTAGCACTTCTAGTACTACTTGAACCAATCTGTGTATGAATATTTTCATATATCTTCCATTTCACTTCTATGTTGGAAAATGATTGATCATTTATATCAATAGGATATTTGTTGCGAAATAAAGTCAAATTTCCATAATGATCGCATTTTTTACCACCAACATATTTCTTTTGGTAAAATAGTTCATGGATTTCTCTTACACATATGATTTGGGATGAAATCATGGATAGTGAATGGAGGAGGTGAATTTTTCCAAAAAATTTTACCAAAATTAAGGAACGTGTCATAATATAATGGAAATTCCACATGATAATGACAAACAAAAGTGTCGTGTAGAGTGATAGGTTTAACATACCATGGTTTTTGTTACAAAAAAGCACAGATTGAGACATCAATTACACGATTCTCTTCTATGAAGTTATTGAACAAGTCTATCTAAGTGGTGTCCAAGATATGTTTTTCATGTTCTTTGTACTGATTTTGTGCTATTATTCGCCACATCACATGACTTTCTTTTGGTAAACCACTCATTTTTCTATTGGTCAAACAATCCTTTTAGTGGGTCTAATTGTTAAAAGCATGTGTTTCCTCCTAAGAGGTCGTGGGTTCAAAACCAGAGCGGGTAGAGTATGTATGCCTTCATAGACTTAGAAGTGAAATCACTATGCGGAGGTCGGTCCCTTGTCCCAGAAATAAGGGGTTCTCAAACACCAATGTGGTGTCTGGCTTGGCCGTGAACTTAAAATTGGATAATAATAATAATAAAATAAAAGTGTGCTCCACTATCCTCATATATATCTATATCTATATAATTCATTTATTTTATCCATTAATTATATCAATCATAATGTAATATTTTCATAATAATCCTTGATATATAAACTAAGCATAACCATATTATCAATTATTACTAATATATGAGTAAATTGAAAGTAGTGGTTTGACCCATTATATGTACAATTATTATACATAAACTTTATGTATGTGACTAATAATATAATCCATATTATAATAATATGTCGTTATGGATAATTATATAATTATGTTAAAAAATATTTTTTTTTCCACATTTTCTTTGTCTTCGATAATTTCGATTAATAGAATTTTTAAATATGCATAAAATATTCACAATTCTATGAATATGAAAAATAAAAATCAGTATTCTTACTATTATTCAAATAATAATTCTTAACACAAAACTAATTCAAAATAAAAAAAAATTGCAGGTTCCATGTAAAATTGGAAAGTTATGGTCCAATACCTCATAATTGTTTATCTTTATTTTTCTTTTCTTTAGTAGAGGAGGACTACTCCCCTTGTTGTTGAATATCTTGAACATAAGTAATTTTCACTAAGGACAATTTGTATAATTATAAAGATCTTCGATTAGAGTTTTTAGTTTCTTTGAAATGGAAAATGAAAGTGACTAAATCTAAATTACTTTATTTTATAAAATTACCTTTTGGTTCCCCCATTCCAGGTGGTACCCAAGTATCACCCGAGGAATTTATAAATGATTTAGATGGATGTGAGGGTCGAATCGACATAGGATCAAATACACCAACTCAAGTAATCATTGGTGGTAGCATGATAACACTTTTCACTAATTGTACTAGCCATGTAAGTTCATTAACCTCACATGCCCATTCCCAATCATAATCCACCATTAAATTTCATTTTCCCAAAAACTTAATCTCCAAGCTTCTGTCAATATAGAAACAAAAAATATTTTTGTTATGTTGAGTTGTGTGGGGAAATATTATGGGAAACTCTCTCTGGAAGACTATATGATTCACCTAATCTCACATTACCTTGTTGCTACTACTATTTCCATTTTCATTGAAGGGGCAGGACATTATCCTTCTAACCTAGGTATCCCTTACTTATGGTTTGGAAGACATCATCACAAGTTTCCTTTATGTTTGATCATTCCAATACCATTGTATATCTCCATTTGTTATTTTTCCTTTGTGCATTGGAGATCAAGTAGAATAGGAAGATTGCTTGAGGAGGGGGATATTTTTTTAGTAGTATGGGAAACCAAAAAAAAATTCCCATTTTCTTAACTATAGAAAATCTTCATGGAATTTTTTCCACCAAATTACAAGTGATCCCCTCAATCTAAAAAGGATTGTTTCAATATAGACCTCCTACTAGTTGAATACAAATATATTTTTACTCAAATTTTTAAAATCAAGGTTTTAAGTTTTCATTGCAATTACTCTCCTACTGTTTTAAAATCTCTACCCCCTATTTTCCTACCGCTCTTATAAATAAAGGTCCTCCCTGTTCAAGCTACTCTCCTATCTCTAGTAATAATTTAAAATATATGTTACATCATTTTGGTTATATTGTGATCGTTCCCTCCTATTAGACTTGGACCCTCTCATTACTCTTAGCCTATATTGTGTTTTACTCTACATCATGTTTTTTTTATTCTATCCTTTTCTATGCCTCCTCAATATGCCAGGTCTCAATGAGACACCTCCTCTCAATTTGAAGTGCAGACTCATGGTGACCATCAGTATTGCAGCAAGAATGTCACAACTCCCAAGGGTTTTAAATCTAATTGTTAACCTGGGGTTCATACAAATTTAAGAAAGGTAAAAAATATGTGTGAAACATGTAATATCTCCTCCTATTGTTGATTTCATGTAGGTGAAAATGCTAATATGAGATTTTGTTAATTAGAGACCATTTTACTATTTTATGCTACATGTAAAATTTAGAATTTGCAGGACCTTTATTTAACCCATTAATGTTTGTACATCTGAGTAGATCCATGCAATATCTTATGGTTACAAATTTTGGTGACCTATCTACTATTTTTATGTATAAGAACGTTGTTATGTTAGGAAAATATAGATTAATTGGGTTCAACAAGCATCTAGTCACTTTGGTTTTTATTAAAATTTACTATAAATGGTATGATATATGTATCATGTTTATGAAAAAATAACTTCTTTTTAAGTGTTGGTCTAGTTTCCCAATTGACAAACATGTTCGGTATGTGTTATATTCTTTCCACGACTAAGCACGCGTGGGGGGGTAAGAGGGGGGTCACAGGGGGGGCAGTAGCCCCCCCTGTCGGGGTCCGGGGCAGCGCCCCAGCAAAAATTTTTTGGTCCTTAATTTCTAGTGGGTAGTCCGCATCCATGGTTTTGTGCATGGTTTTGCACATGGTATTGGGGTACGATGGTTTTCGGCCCCTAGTATTTTTGTAGATCCGGTCAAGGGAACTACGGTTATGTTCTAATCCAGGGTTAATGGATTGGGGTTTATGTATGCTTCAGCATGTATATATATGTGTTGTAACACTAAAAGGAATATAATAAAAAATCAAGCTGGTCGTCCCGATTTGGGATCCAGGGGAAAATATCTGTGTTTATCTGTTTTATGTTTTATGATCTCGCTATTGTTTGTTTTCTGTTATAAGATTCATGTGTAGATAATTTTTGTTCAGGGTTAAAACCTACAAAACAAATACTAAACCATTAAACTACTATATATACTTTTGACACATGAATAAAAAATTTTAACTTAAAAACAAGGTATTCTTAATCACAAAAACACTCAAAATAAATAATTTAAAAGAATTTTTTTTTACCAAAAATCTCAATATTCACTTAATTAAAAAATTTAATGAACTCATTATCAATGATTTTAAGATGTTGCCTCCCATGAAAAATTGTATTGAAACACATATCTATTGTTATCATAATTTTGATCAACATTATAGAGATCTCTACCACTATTAATAATGGATCCATATACCTTCTTTTATTAAACCATAAACAAACGATATCCTAATTATTAAATATTATCCTATAATTAACTTGACATTATATGTGACTTAATAAATAATAATAACCACATTAATTATATTAATGCATATAGATTGAAAAGTAATTTTTTTTTGCTGGGATAACAAATTAATAATTAAAAAACCATATTACCAAAATTCACAACAATAACTCATATAAATTTTATTTATATAAAATGAACTAAATATAAATATATATTATTCTTAGCAATTTTTTTAAACTTCGATAACAAAATAATAATTAAAAAACCATATTACCAAAATACATAACAATAACTTTTCAAGAATAAAATGAAATTATTATCAATAAAATTATTATTAATGATGTTAAAATAGCTTGAAAAATAATTATAATATTAAATTTAAAAAAAAAGACAAACAAATAGATATACAAAAGAAATCATAATAAAGATACCATTAATTTCCATCATTACATAACCATAACTATATTAATTTCTATAGTTAAATATTATTTTTCGTCAAATTATATTTCATTTTCATTACTACAAAAAAGAGGATTACATGATCATTCATCATTTTCAGTCAATCTGGCAGAGAAAACTAAGGTGTATAACAAGCTTCCCCATATTGGCTACTAACAAATACACGCCTAAAAGATATTAAGTTTTCCCCTTGCATAGGAGGAATACAAAAATGGGTAACTGAAACAAATTTGATTCAATAAGAGTAAAGCCAAGAAAATTATTAAACTAAAATTGAAAGACATGACATTGAGACATTCCCATGTACATACATAAAATGATAAATAATGATAAATGAAAAACAAAGGTACCAAGGTAATTTTCCTTCAGCACAATGTTAATGCTTCATAAAATCTTCAAGTGCACCTGAAACTAGACTTGCTCACCAAGACGAAACATACCATAAATGACTTGAATATTCCTTCACACCAATGTCATATGGGACATGTAATTGCCAAAGAGTGAATACTACAAAAATCCCATGAAGCTCATATCTGACGCTAAAAATACACACAGCACGAAAATAGGTGTAGTGGGAGTGTAACTGAGATGCCAATTGCCATGCAACATCACTTGTTTCAAGAGTGATAAAAAATTAGAAAAAAATAATATAAAATAATATAAACCCAAAATACCAGTCATATTCAAGGGAACTGATGGTTAGATCATGAGCACTATCTATAAGAGGATCATTTGGATACCCAAGAGCATTAGTTAGGTCTATTGTTTTAAAATCATTAACGAGATGATTCTCCACCCTTGACAATCTAGAATCTATATCATTGAGACATACATGGATATTGCACAACACACTTTTAACATTTTTCAATCATGAAAATAAGTTTCGTTGCGTAACTTTTATATATTTAAAGATCAAAAGAAGCAATGTAACCATTTTTTGGTGCAAATATGAAGAGTACAAGAAGTGCAACCTCTTCTTGCAAAATTTTCCAAGATCTGAATTTTTTTTCAATTCTGTTACTGAAATCATAATCTTAGAATCATATTGGTAGGTACATTCCTTTTATTTTCTATCTTCTAATAGAATAATATCTCATCTAACCTCTAAAGTAATAGATTTATAAAAATTTCCCATGGATTCAAAATAAAAATCCACAGTTCGCTTGACACCCACATTTTCAAAATCACCCATCTCACTCATCATATGCTAACAAGGATCCATAATGGTTGTAACTAGAGAACCAAAAAAATAGGGATAGGAAGCATGACTAGTGAAAGAAGAGGTGGGCTACACAACTAAATTTTGCAACCCATAACACAGAGCCAATAAGCTTCCCGAACACCAACATAGCGGAGCAAGTTCTATCAAATTACCCAATTCAGGGCATACCGAAAACATATATAAACATAGCCCAAAGAACTAAAGAGAATGTAGAGAAATTCCCAAACCTAAAGAAAAGATAAGGTTAGTCACAATTTTATGTCACTCCCTTAATTCAAGTACCATCAAAGAAGAGAAAATAATAATTAACACCATAAAAGAGGATACTCATAGAATAACCCTAATAACTAAAAATGAAACACGATTGTCCTCATATATAATTATAACTTGAATATAACCCAGAGGAAGCAATTGTATACACCAACTAATTTCCCAAAACACGCATATAACATGTAGAAAAATGAAAAACCAAATCCTAACCATGAAAGAGAGAAAAATGAACACACTGAGAGCCCAAATCAGAGTTAGTGGAAACAAAGTCTAAAGGCAGAGAAAATATACCTTACTACAATTGAGCAAGTCCTCCAATGCACACTTAGAGAAATGCAAAAGCCGAAGAAGTAAAATCTCCCTCGCATGAGAATATCCTACAATAGTCCACACAAAAGTACATATCAAGAAAATGAAGACGAGGATACCACCTCAACTTCTTTCCCAAGAGCTAGATACATATACCACCCTCAGGTGTTAAATATGCATTTAAAACACCTGACGTCGGAGTACACCCCCAACATCATTCTGTTTTCATTTTCCATGCCATGATAAGGAAAATGACATATATAGTGAGCCAGGATCTCCTTTCAATGAGGTGTTATTAAATTTTAGACTAACACCCCCATTGGGGACTCTCTATATTGAAATATTAACATTAACATCCCTTATATGTTTTTTCGAAAACGAAAGGAATTTGAATAAGCAATAAGTGTAACATTATTTATCAATTGTGGCATATACATAAAAAGGAATGGTTGTGATGATTTGTTACATTAAATTTTAGACTAAAAATCCCCCATTAGGGACTGTCTATATCGAAATATTAGCATTAACATCCCTTATATGTTTTTTCCAAAACGAAAGGAATTCGAATAACCAATAATAGTAACATTATTTATTAATTGTGGCATATACATAAAAAGGCATGGTTGTGGTGATTTGTTTATATATATATATATATATATATATATATATATCTGTGTGTGTGTGTGTAAGTCATTTGATGATTATATCAGTTAATTTTTGGCTTGAGAAGCCACGACTAAAAGACATCTAAGCTGTCAAAATCACCCAAAAACCAGACCTAGCCTTGACCGCACTAGCCTTGACTGCACCAACCCTTTCCATCACTAAATTATTTTCAACGAAAGTTTGAACTAGTGACATTTACACCATAAAGTGCCTCATCATAACACTTTCGTAGTGTTTATTCTACACCCAATGGGCTATTAATTATATGTTTTAATTATTAATAAAAAATTTATTAAAAAATAGAAACATATAACATATTTTTTTCATTACTTGTTTTACTTAGAATTTTATCTTTATAGTAAGAAAATTAGCATTTTCAAATTTTTTATTATAAAATTTTATTTTGAAAAAATAAATCAAAATATCTCCAATGGGTTGGGAAATATGACATATAGGAGGCTTGGAAGGTGACCCCACCACCTTGCAAAATAGATGGGAATTTATGACAAGTGGTGTGGCTCGCCTGAGGCGTGCATAAGCATGTCATTACAAGAGTGTAAACTAAATATTGGGTTTTCAACGGAGTTGGTTAATCTCTGTATATTCCTGGGGAAGAGAGATCCTAAGTGGGGTAAAAATGATGAAGCCTCCATTACATGAGAGAAAGAGTGAGGATTTTTTTAATTCTAATCTCCATCGGTGGGAGATCAAGAAAATTTCTTGAGCTACAATTTTTGAGAGAAGGAATGCGCTTTTCTTGTGCCTGTCGGGCATCACCTCGATGCGAGAAAATAATTTTAGTAGGATGGTGGTATCTCTTAAAAGAGTTATAGAGGAGCAATACTATTGGTGAATGCAAGAGCTCCTAACCGTAGTGTTTTTTGTCATCCAAAATAAAGAATATGTGTTATCTTTATATTTTTTTTTAATTAGCATAATTTTGAGTGGTTTCTTTTAGTGGTTTCTTTTGTTGACTTACTATTTTGGTGGGTGGTTGGAGGCTCTTTTTATTAATTTGGTTGATAGTGTTTATTCTATCATGATCATCATGGTTTTGATCTCCTTGTATTCTTACGAAGTCATAGGAAATTGGTTTAAGAGTGGTGTTTCTAACCTTTGATGGGGAATTTAATATGTTTGGGTTTGGTATCAGCTCTAGGTTTTGGGAGTGACAAACTATAATTTAATTTTTTATTAACCCTATAGTGTGACTTGTTCTCCCTGATCCATTTTTGCCTTAAGTTTCTGGTTTAAATAGGTAGGTGGGTTAACATGTATTAGACTTCCACACCTAATCTTTTAAGAGCCTTGGGAATGTGTCATACCTGCCTGATATGTTGCCTAGACAACATATGCACAATTAGAAGGGAGGTGGAGGAAGGGCCCTAAGTGCCAAGATAGAGTTCAACTACATGATGATGTTAAGGCCATTCATGTGATTGTTCCGCTTGAGACTCATCATGAAATATGTAAAGTAGAATCTATGATGGATGTAGAATGTCAATGTTTCTTTAATTATGAAATTTTGAATAAAGTCTCTAAGGGTTCAGAATCTTGGTTACACTAATAGACAAAAGAAATATTACCTCAATTCTATAATATTCCATTACTAAATGAACACTTAGCAGATTGTTAAAGGAAAAACAAGAAAACAAATACAATTTATTTTCTTCTTTCAAGTTCATAAACAAAGCTTCTAGAAATCAATATTTCTAGATTGATAAATTGCATGCCAGGATTACACATCTAGAAAGCCACCTTCAATAAGAATTTGATCCTGCAACTCTTACATGAAGGACACAACCTGTGTTACTTTCTCAAACACATAAAAAGATACAATGTCTGTAACGTTTTGGTTTGTCAAGATATGTATTTATTTAAAAGGATTGAATTGGATATGGACATGGCCACCACTAAAATCAAACATCGGCAGACAACGTCCAGATTTAGTGGGAACGAGGTTTGAAAACATAATTTTTGAAACGTGATTGGCACAATTCCCTAGTGATGGGAAATTCTAATCTAAAATTTGAAACTGTAGATGCCTATTTCCTTCAGCAAAAAATGTTTGTTTTTGGCAGATGGCTATTTTCATCTTCCAGAAAGGAATGTTTATTCTCACATATGACTATTTTTTTTAGAAAAAAATGATTTTTCTGGTAATGATTGCTTCATTTAAAATAAAGTCTGAAATTTTTTTTTTTTTTCAAAAAATGATTGTTGAGATATTAATCTCATTGTCCGATAGGTTTAGTTCATTTAATTCATTATCTTCTAGGTGTCATAGGAAGTTTAGTTTTACTTCAGTTTGCTTCAGTTTACTTCAGTCATTTATTGTTGATGTTTCCAATGTATTTCTATTTATCTATTCATAATATTGTGAAGAGCAATTCTCTGCTCCAATTCACGTTTCAGATCTTCAATTCTTGTCATGGTATCAGAGCAGGTTGCATAAGCCTCCTTGGAGAGCAGCAGCAAAGCCATGAAGGAGCAGAAGAGAAAAACCACTGATTGGCGCGACTGTTAGTTGATTGGCGCTGCAATACACGCCATACCCGCACCATTTTCATGCCTCACATCGTTTTTGACATAGGTGCGACTATTTCAATCGGGAACGCACCAGTCTACCCACTAAAAACAATTTTACGCATCTGCGTTAAGGTCAAATGACGCATGCATGCTAAGGTACGAAGCGCTCGTATTAAAGATGTTTTAAAAAATCATTTTTTTCAAAAGGTACGAAGGTCAACGTGGATTTTAAAACTCGATTCAAAGGGAAATCGATTCATATTTTCTATGTGTCCATTTTAAAACAAGTGAAAGGCATGAAACGTGTTGTGGTAGTGACTTTAAAGAAATAAAAAGGTTTGGTAGTGGCCTTTTTATAAAAAAGTTTTTTTAAGTTTTTTTATTTAAAAAAAAAAACTTGAAATTGGATTAAAGGTTTTTAAAAGAGCATTTGGTGAAGGTGAAGTATTTTTTGAAGAGAAAATTTCAAAGAAGGTTCTTAAGGTTTTTTTTAAGGGAATTTTTTTTAAATCTTTAAAAGAGATTTAAAAATTTTAGAGAAGGCTTACAAAAGGTGCATTCGAAGAAATAATGGCCTCTTCAAGTTCTTTGCCACAGACACCAAATTTGATTGGCAAAAATTATGAATTTTGGAATTTGAGAATGAAGACTTTTTTATGAGCACAAGATTGTTGGGACACGCTTTTGACTGCCTATGTAGAGCTGACACAAGAATCATTGGCAGCCATGACCAATAATCAGAGAACTACAGCTATTGAACTCAGAAAGAAGGAGCACAGAGCCAAATGCTGGATACAAAATTCAGTGCATGACTCTATTTTTGACAAAATCACTGGTGCAAAAATAGCAAAAGAAGGTTGGGATATTTTGCAAGCTGCATATCAAGGAAATGATACAGTAAAAACAGTTAAACTACAAACATTGAGAGCTCAGTTTGAAACCCTAAAGATGGCTGACACTGAAAATGTCGATGAGTTCATGACTAGAGTCATGGGAATAGCCAATAAGATCAAACTCATTGGCGAAACCATTACAGATCAGAAAGTTGTTGAAAAAGTTCTTCGAAGTTTACCAAAGAAATATGACATGATTGTTACAACCATTTTGGAAACCAAAGATTTTAAAACTTTCTCAGTGGAACAGTTGACTGGATCACTTTTGGCACATGAAACAAGACTCAATCTAACAGAAGATTCCACGGAAAAATCCTTCAAAGCACACCTCTCATTTGACAGAGGCAGAGGCAAAGGATACAGAGGCGGCAACAGAGGAGGAAGAGGTCGAGGCAATGGCAGATATGATCATCGTCATCATGCAACAGAGTAGTGGAGACCTCCTCAAAACCGAAATCAGAGAGGAAGGTCATGGAACAGATCGAGTGTTCAATGTTACTACTGTAAGATGTTTGGCCACTACGAACATGACTATAGAAAGAAACAGTCAGATCAACACAGAGGCTATATCAATCTCTCCAACAGTGAAGGAGAATCCTCAGAGACCATGTTTCTTTCATGCCATCTCTCAGAAGACAAGCAGAGTGAAGATATTTGGTTGCTCGACAGTGGATGCAGCAATCACATGACAGGAAACAAGAGACTTCTTTCTTCTCTTGATGCTTCCATAACATCAGAGATAACGCTTGGAGATCATACAAGTATTAAAGATGAAGGAAAAGGGACTGTTCCTATTCTTACTAATCAAAATCAAAACAAATACATCCTTGATGTTTATTATGTTCCTCAGCTCAAACATAACCTCCTTAGTGTAGGACAGTTAATGGAACATGGCTATGATGTATTATTTCAAAAGAACACCTGCTATATATATGACAAAGATCCTCATAAAAGGTTGATAGAAAAAGTTGAAAAGACCAAGAGTAGGATGTTTCCATTGACCCTTAGAAGCCAAAATACCAACCAATATTTAGTCCATAATATATCAAGGATAGATGAAACTCATCTATGGCATTCTAGGTATGGTCACATTCCAGTCAAGAGTCTCAGTCTGCTTCAAAAGAAATCTATAGTCATTGGTCTACCTACTATTAGTGAAAAATTCTATAATTGTGAAGTTTGTTTCTTGTCCAAGCATAAAAGAGATAGTTTTCCCTCATCAACCTCAAGGGAAAAAGAGCCTTTGGCACTTGTCCATACCGACATCTGTGGTCCAATGCAGAAATTTTCCATTGGTGGTAGTTTCTACTTTCTGACGTTTATTGATGACTTTAGCAGGAAAATATGGGTGTATTTTTTAAAGAAAAAATCAGATACCTTCTCTAGATTTCTGGAGTTCAAGGCAGAAGCAGAGAAATAGAGTGGAAAACTCTTGAAAGTACTTAGATCAGACAAAGGAGGAGAATACACTTCAAATGAATTCAAAACATTTTGTCGACAGCAAGGTATCCTAATGCAGTACACAACCAGATACACTCCACAGCAAAATGGAGTAGCAGAAAGAAAGAATCAGTCGATCATGAACATGGCGAGATGCATGCTATAGGAGAAGAAGTTGAAAAATAACTATTGGGCTAAAGCAGTGTCGACAAGAGTGTATGTTCTTAACAGATCTCAAACATCCAGCCTACAAGATAAAATACCTCAAGAAGCATGGGATGGAAACAAGGTAAATGTGTCACACTTTAGAATCTTTGGATCAATAGCTTTTTCTCATGTTCCTGAAAAACTCATAAAAAAGCTTGATGATAGAAGTGAGAAATGCATATCTGTAGGTTACAATGAGAAATCTAAAGCCTACAGAATTTATAACCCCATTTCCAAAAAATTCAATATAAGCAGAGATGTGAATTTTTTTGAAAATAAATCTTGGTTTGACCATGTAGATGAAACTTCAAATCAGCCTTTTTATCTACCACAGACTCCAAGATTGTAGGTTCAAGAACAGCCAGAACATTTTGAAGGTGGAACATCATCAAGCACTGATTCAACCAGTGATCAAACATCTTCAGAGGAGGGATAGAAAACAAGAAGTATCAGAGAGATATATGAACACGAGCATGAATCTGAACAAAAGAATATGTTTTCATTCATTTCAACTCAGCCAACTTATTTTGAAGAAGCAGTCAAAGAAAAGCATTGGGTCGAAGCAATGAACCAAGAAATTGCTACCATAGAGAAGAATCAGACATGGGAATTAGCTGATCTCCCACAAGACAAAACAAAAATTGGTGTAAAATGGGTATATAAGACCAAGCTAAATGAAAAAGGGAAAGTTGAGAAACATAAGGAAAGGTTGGTTGCCAAAGGATTATCACAATAGTTTGGTGTCGACTATGGTGAAAAATTTGCTCCAGTAGCAAGGTTAGACACTGTCAGAACCATTTTTTCCACAGCAGCTCAACACAAATGGAAAGTCTATCAGCTTGATGTAAAATATGCCTTTCTAAATGGTGTATTACAGGAAGAAGTTTATGTAGAGCAGCCTCTAGGTTTTGAAGTAAAAGGACAAGAGCATAAAGTATATAGATTGAAGAAAGCTTTATATGGTTTGAAACAAGCTCCAAGAGCTTGGTACAGTCGCATCGACACCTATCTCATCAAAAGTGGTTTTTCTAGAAGCAGCCATGAACCCACTTTGTATACCAAATCTCATGAAGGTAAAATTCTTATTGTATGTCTTTATGTAGATGATCTTCTTTATATAGGAAATATGATGTTAGAAGATTTCAAAGTAGCAATGCAAACAGAGTTTGATATGACAGATCCAGGAGTCATGAAATATTTCCTAGGAATTGAAATTCACCAATCTGATAATGGCATTTTTGTTGGTCAACAAAAATATGCCACTGATATCATTCAAAAGTTCAGAATGAAAAATTGCAAATTAGCTGATACACCAATTGCTCAAGGTACCAAACTCAACAAAGAAGATGTAGCACCATCTGTTGATCCCACATTGTATAAAAGCCTAGTTGGTAGTTTGTTGTATCTAACTGCAACTAGACCAGATATTATGTTTGCAGCAAGTTTTGTCTCCAGGTTTATGCAGTCACCAAAGCTTACTCATTGGAAGGTTGCAAAAGGGATCTTTAGGTATATTGCATGGACCATAGACTATGGTTTGTTTTATACACATTCTGAAAATTGTTCACTTTTAGGTTATACAGACAACGATTATGCAGCAAGTTTAGATGATCGCAAAAGTACCTCAGGGTATGTTTTTAATCTTGGAACAAATCTGATATGATGGGCATCCAAGAAATAGTCAATCATTTCAATATCTTCTGCAGAGGCAAAATATGTGGCAGCAAATTCAGCAGCTTGTCAAGCAGTGTGGTTGAGAAGATTATTGAAAGACATTTCAGATATTCAGAAGGAGCCAACTCCAATTTACTGTTATAACAATTCAGCAATTTCTTTATCAAAAAAACATGTTTTTCACAAAAAGAGCAAGCACATTGACACACGTTTTCATTTCATTCGTGAACTTGTCAATGATGGGGACATCACACTTTCCTTTTGTGGTTCCAAAGATCAGCTTGCAAATATTTTCACAAAGCCATTGGGAAAGAATGTATTTGATTTTCAAAGAGAGAAATTAGGCATTGTTAGTGCCTCCACTTGTAACATTTGAGATTAGGAGGGGATGTTGAGATATTAATCTCACTGTCCGTTAGGTTCAGTTGATTTAATTCATTGTGTGCTAGGTGTCATAGGTAGTTTAGTTTTACTTCAGTTTGCTTCAGTTTACTTCAGTCATTTATTGTTGATGTTTCCAATGTATTTCTATTTATCTATTCGTAATATTGTGAAGAGCAATTTTCTGCTCCAATTCACATTTCAGATCTTCAATTCTTGTCAATGATTTGTTTTATAATTTTCATAAAAAATAGAAAAGTTTTTTTAGAAATTCAATTTATAATTATTAGTTTCAGAATTTTAAATACTTTTGAGAATTTTTAAGATGCTGAATCTATTTTTATAATTAAAAAAAAACTCCCAAATTTAAAAAAAAAGAGAAAGAGAAAAAATCAACTTCCAAACCATTTGAGCTTCTTAACAAGTCCCTCAATAAATGAAATATAAAACTAAATACAAATAAGGAAGACAGGTTTTGTATACTTTCCATTTGTCATCCTAATAAAACAAAATATAAAATTGCGTCTATTGTTTGAGGATCGTTCGATATAAAATTAACTTGATACTTCCGAATGGCGCTTTCTGTTAAAACCCTTTTATATATTTAAGGAAAATACACATGTTCATATGTATAGTTTTAACCAATGACTAATCCATATGTTAACATGATTGCGTTTATTGTTATTTCAGAACCAGTACTTACGAGAGGATCAATTTAGTAATATCGTAGTGCACATATCTACAGATATCCATCATGCTTTTACAATATGGAAGGCACGAAAGGAGATTGATCTATTCAGTAAGGTATTATCATTCAAAACAAACACATACTACACAATATATTATGGAAGGCGCAAAACGAGATTGATCTATTTACGAAAATATCACCAGTTACTGTGAGTTTAAAACAAAAATATTTACTAGAAAATACGACAAATTATAACAAGTTACACTGGATTCAAAACAGACACATATACCAGAAAACAAGGCTAGAATATAGTGCACTCATAATTCTACATGTACTGATCCACACTCCGTTGACCAAAATATAGTGCACACATCCTACACTAAAACGCTTGACGCTTGACTTTAATCCTTCTTTGCAGGTTTTGTAATAAGTGCCTTGTGAATGTGAGGAATCACGCCTCCACCTGAAAGTATCAAGTTCTTCGTCTCCTCTAATAGCAAGCTGCAAATGCCTTGGGGTGATACGTTTAACCTTGAAATCTTTACCCCTGATCGGGGTGAGCACGTGGCACTCCATAATCCTTAATGGTATGGTGATGGCGGTGGGATATAACACCATGCATTCAATGATTATGATGTTACACAGGGATCGTAGAGCCAGGCATCATGCGAGCGATCGGGTTTTAATGATCAAAGGTGATGGCCAGCCTGGACTGTCAGGTGAGAGACGGTAAGTTCTGTGTCAGGTAAGTCCTTTTTCCTTTCCCCTTCAAGTGGCATTGCTTTGCATTATGCATGCAAGCGCTTTGAAGAGGCTGAGGACGAAACTTGGAAGCGCAACTCCGGTAATAGGCCTGGCAATCAGCTGGTATGTATATAACACTCTCCTTCTCCTGCATATGGAAGCAAAAGCTCTTGATTGGAACTGTAATTGTACAAAAAAGGTAGAGTATAGTGCTGTTAATCTTTGTAGTAATCCAATGCCCACCCACCAGAAAGCCAAGCCCTGCTTTCACGACCCATGCAGGCCTCTGTATGCTGTTCATATAGATGGTCGGGTCTCTACCAGTCAATGTGCTCCCATTTGGGTGAACAGGATGGGTAGGGTAAACGTGGGTAATGTCGGTAATCTCATTGATAGGTCTTTGACCCTGTTGGCCACCTTAACCTGTAGAGAAATCCCCTATAATTACCCTGTCAAAAGAACCATTTTCGTTCATGCTGCAATTTGCTGGGGGAAGGGGCACGACAGGGTTGATAAGGGAAAAGCCAAAGCCAATCATAAGTCTGTGACGTACTATATTTTCTTACCAGGTTGTAGAGTCTTGTCTCAGAACTTGGCTCAATGCGGCTTTTGCTGTGTGAAAGGCAGGGTTACTCCCTGGAAATTAATTCCCAGGTTTAAGGTCTTGCATAATCCTTTAGCCAGCCACAGAATCTCGTTATTTGAAGCTTTCCTTTTGATTTTGACAAATTTTAATTTGCGCGCTGACATAGTTTTCAACCCTGCAACCCGTTTATGGCTACTCATGAGGATCCCGCCTTATATAGATTTCAACAGAGTATACCCCAGAAATGAAAGGCAAATGACACAGTTTTGTGTTCTCTGTCCCAGTACATCCCCTCTACAGGACCAGGCTCGGCTAAGAATGGGGAAACGACGTTCTAATGCTCAGACTCTGAAAGGAAAGCAACCTATCCAGTTGGAGCCATTGCCAAAGAAAAGAGGCAAGAAATCCAAACAGGAGATTGTAGAAAATCTAGAAGATAATTATGTGACAGGAAACTCCTCCAAGATTCGTAAGGAAATCCGGGGTTGGGAGCGAGAGATCCAAACTGAACCAGAAGATAATGTGGCTGAAGCAGAAATCCTTAACTTCATTTCTGACCCGGGAAACACTCGTGGCCGCCTCACCCTTTTCCACCAGAGTATTCATACCTATTGGACAGTTAAATGTTTGTTGGCAAAAGCAATGCAGAGTTTTCCTCTGGGACAGCAAAGCACTGATATAGCAAAGTTTGAAAGTCGCATTATGGATAAGATGCAGGATATGTAGGACCAGGTCTACCATATTAAGATCACACAATACCAGGTTGCGGATCGTATGGCGAGGCTGGATGACAGAGTTGGCAGAATGGAAAAGCAGATACAACAGCTTCAACAAGTGGACATGCCAGGGTCCAATGTGAAAGATCCCGCCCCTGTGTCCTCCTCAGATGCCTAGCAGTTTCCTTATGGTCAAATGTTGAATGAAAGTCGCTTTTTTGTATGAATATTATTCCTTTCATCAGTATGTAGATAGATATGCTATAGCACAGCTATCCCATGTAGATTTCAGACGAATGAAACTTTATCAATTTTGGAATGCTTTTCATGCGCTTAGACGGCCAACAGACCTGGTTTCCCTCGGGCAGGTTGAGGCTGTGGGTGAACTTTATATTTTTGTAACCTGCATTACAATTATAAATTGAAAATAGAAAGGTCCTACTATATTTACAAAAAAAAAAAAAAACCTTGAAATCTTTAGTCCGGCCAGTTCTAAAATGTCTGCAGTGATATACTCCAGAACGGCTGCACAATACACAGCTGCAGCTGCTTCCACCCTTCCATTTGCAAATAATCAGGATTTCAACAGACAGTGGATCCGTCCAACGGGCAACTGCAATAAGAGCAAACAGTTCAGTCTAAATATTGCAGGAATGTTATGGATCTTTTGCTTCGGCAAGTGTGTGTCAAAAGGGATATTTGAATTATTACATAGCTCAGGCAAATAAGTGTCCATTGGGAAAAAAAAAGGTGTTAGAATTCCTTTAGTTGAATGAAGTGTTTGACACGGGAACTTTATAGAAAATTAATAAATAGCTAATCTAGTCCAAAAGTCAAGAACCTGGTCCCACAGAGTTATTGCTCACAACAATATTTCATTAGAAAGTCTCAATGAAACATTTCTTCCATCAAAAAGGAATTACTTCAGTTGATCGAGTAAAATTTTACAAGAATTTATTGACAACAAAATTTTGATGGGTAACTTGCACAATCAAAATGGTCTAAGGGTTTTTAGGGTGCTTAATCTATATTTATAGTAAAAATACTAGTTTAAATAACAAAAATCAAGATTTTACCTCAATTTTTTTCACATCAAAAACTCCAAAAAATCGCACTAAAGACTACTCCTAGAATAAACACTAAGAAAGTGTTATGATGAGGCACTCGATGGTCTAAATGTCATTAGTTCAAAATTTCATGGAAAAAAAATTATTCATGCAAAGGGTTGGTGTGGTCGAGGCTACCTGTGGTTTATGGGTGATTTTGACAGCTTAGATGCCTTTCAGTCGTTGCTACTCAAGCAAAAATTAATTAATCTAATCATCAAATGACTCACATAACATAGTATATATATATAAACAAACTAATGGAAAGTTGAAAAACCATGCCTTTTTATATTTATGTCACAATTAATAAAAATATTACAATTATTGGTTATTGGTAAGTACTTATGTTTTTGAAAAAAATATGTAAGACATATATATATATATGTTAACAAATCATCACAACCATTCCTTTTTATGTATATGCCACAATTAATAAATAATGTTACAATTATTGGTTATTCGAATTCCTTTAGTTTTGGAAAAAACATATAAGGGATGTTAATGTTAATATTTCAATATACAGAGTCCCCAATGGGGGGTGTTAGTCTAAAATTTATGTAACAAATCATAAAAATCATTCGTTTTTATGTATATGCCACAATTAATAAATAATGTTATAATTATTGGTTATTCAAATTCCCTTCATTTTGGAAAAAACATATAAGGGATGTGAATGTTAATATTTCAATATAGAGAGTCCCCAATGGGGGTGTTAGTCTAAAATTTAATGAGACCTCCTTGAAAGGAGATCCTGGCTCACTATATATGTCATTTTCCTTATCATGGCATGGAAAATGAACATAGAACGATGTTGGGGGTGTATTGCGATGTCAAGTGTTTTAAATGCATGCTTAATCCCTAAGGGTGGTGTATGTATATAGCTCATGGGAAAGAAGTTGAGGTGGTATCCTCGTCTTCATTTTACTGATATGTTACATTTGTGTCGACCATTGTAGGATATTTGCATGCCAGGGATATTTTACTTCTTCAGCTTTTGTGTTTCTCTATGCGTGCATTGGAGGACTTGTTCAATTGTAGTAAGGTATATTTTCTCTACCTTCAGCCTTTGTTTCCACTAACTCCAATTTGGGCTCTCAGTGTGTTCATTTTTCTCTCTTTCACGGTTAGGATTTGGTTTTTCATTTTTCTATATTTGGTTTTCCATTTTCTAAATGTTATATGTGTGTTTTGGGAAATTAGTTGGTGTATACAATTTCTTACTCTGGGTTGTATTTGTTAGAGTTAACACAACAGAAAACAAATAAGACACACACATCATTTAACCATGACAACACAGATTTTAACGTGGTTCATCCAACTAGTTTGGGCTACGTCCACCTAACAGGGCATCGGCAATCTCATTCATCAACTGGAGAAAATACAATAGCAGAGTTTCTCTTCTGCTCAGCTCTTCCTCACTACACATTCCTCATCATGCTCACTTGTCTGTATGGGCTTACATTTTATAGCTGTGAATGGCAACAGACTCATAAATTCTCTCACAACAAATATAGGATACATTAACTCCTCATCAGAAATTGATGGAGCCAATGTAGCAACAAATCCTATTGTTGTCACCTACATGATATTTTCTCCAAATTTAATTAAAAATAAAAATAAAATCTCAACAATCTCCACCTTGACAAAAATTAGCCTGATACCCTGTTTCATTATTATTATTATCTTTTCTGCAAGCCAAGAGAAGCCAGACACCATCGTAGCTTCTCTAACAAAACTGGTTTCATGAACATGTCTGCACATTTTTCCTTTGTCTGCACCTTTTCAAGAGAGACTCCCCTTTCAGTGATAACTTGTCTTACAAAATGGTACTTGATAGGTATATGCTTTGATTTACTATGATAGGCGGGATTTTTAGCCAAGTGAATTGCACTTTGACTATCACAAAATAACTTGATGTTGTCCTGCAACCTACCAAACTCACTGAACAAACCTTTCAACCAAACCGCTTCTTTGCAAGCATGTGAAGCAGCTATGTATTCTACTTCAGTAGTGGATAAAGCAACAATGTTCTGTAGCTTTGACATCCAGCTAATAGCTCCACCTGCAAGAATAAAGACATACCCTGAAGTTGACCTTCTCTTATCCAAATCACCTGCAAAATTCGAATCAACATATCCACAAACATATTCACTGCTTCTGTTATAGGTGATATAATAATAACTTGTTCCTCTTAGATACCGAAGCACCCATTTCACTGCTGACCAGTGTTCTTTTCCTGGATTTTCCATATACCTGCTGACAACCCCAACTGCATGTGAAATATCTGGTCGAGTACAAACCATCGCATACATCAAACAACCTACTACATTGGCATATGGAATTCGAGACATATATTCCTTTTCTTCATTAGTGTTAGGACATAAACTTGAAGAAAGCTTAAAATGGGAAGCAAAATGGACCGAAACAGGCTTCACATTGTTCATACCAAACCTCAAGAGTATTTTCTCAATATAATTCTTTTGTGATAGCCACAGCTTACCATTGCTTCTGTCTCTGAAAATATCCATGCCCAAAATCTATCTTGTTGCTCCTAGATCTTTCATATCAAACGTCCTAGCCATCTGAGCCTTTAACCTGTTGATCTCTGTTATGCTTTTGCTTGCTAAAAGCATATCGTCAACATACAACACTAAGATAATGAACATGCCATTACTTAATTTCTTAAAGTAAACACAATGATCATATTCACTTCCTATATAATTTTGACTGATCATGAAAGAATCAAATTTCTTGTACCACTGTCGAGGCAACTGCTTCAGACCATACAATCATTTCTTGAGCCTGCAGACGAATTTCTTGTTGCGATTTTGAACAAACCCTTTTGGTTGTTCCATGTAAATCTTCTCATCTAAATCTCCATGTAAAAATGCATTTTTAACATCTAGTTGCTGTAATTCTAAATCAAGTAAAGCAACTAATGCTAACACAATCCGAATTGAAACAATTTTTACAACTGGTGAAAATATCTCATGAAAGTCAATGCCGGCTTTCTGAGAAAAACCTTTTGAGACCAGCTTCGCTTTGTACCTGTCTTCTGTATCATCAACACCCTTCTTCAATTTGTAAAAACATTTACATCCCACAGTTTTCCTGTCTTTAGGAAGTTCTACCAGATCCCATGCGGCATTCTTGTCTAATGCCTTCATCTCGTCCTTCATAGCCTCTTTCCACTTACCACTATTTGAACCTTCTATAGCTTTCTGATAGCACAAAGGTTCATCATTGTTAGCAGTTAAAGCAACTGAAGTAACATAATCATCATACATTTTAGGAAAACGTCTGATTCTTGTAGACCTCCTTAAAGATGTTTCTGGTACTTCCCCAATTTGCTGATTATTATCTGGTACTTCTTCATGATAAGCATCTGAAACAAGTTCATGATCTGCATCCGAAACTTGTTCATGATCTGAATCTGAAACTTGTTCATCTGGACTATCATCAGTATTTGAACTGGTTTCAAACTGAATGTGTTGAAGCTTAGGTACATTATCCTGTTTCAATTTATCATTTACATCTGGATTTTCAAGTGAGGATTCATTAAATTTAACATCTCTGTAAATGATGATCTTGTGAGTAGTAGGATCCCACAACCTGTATCCCTTAGTCCCATCACCGTATCCAACAAAGATATATCTTTTTGATTTAGGATCTAAGTTATAATGCTGATGTTTCGGAACTAGAGAATATGCATCACAACCAAAAACTTTTAGTTTAGAATAATCACATGGATAATCTTTCCATACCTCTTGTGGAATTTTGCATCCTATTGTAGTTGATGGTGATCGATTTATCAAGTAACAAGCTGTAGAAACCGCTTCTGTCCACAATTCCTTCTGCAAATTGGCGTTACTAAGCATACTTCTTGCTCTCTCTAAGAGAGTCCTGTTCATGCGTTCAAAAACTCTGTTTTGCTGAGGAGTGTATACAGTGGTTTTATGTCTTTCGATCCCAGCATCCTTGCAATAATTATCAAATTCCTTTGAAGTAAACTCACCACCTGTTGTAACCTTTACAACACCCTCCAAAAAAGACTACCTTTTTAAAATTTTGGAGCCCCTTAGAACTAAAGAGAAATTGCTAAGTCACTAAGTCGCAAAAGTAGACATTCATGCAAATTGCGACCTTGCAACCTAGCGACCTCAGGTCGCCAGGTCGCCAGGTCACACATTACATAAACTTATGAAAACTGCGACCTAGCGACCTAGCGACCCAGGTCGCCAGGTCGCCAGGTCGCAATTCGGTCATTTTCCGAAAATCGCGACTTAGCGACCTTGCGACCCAGCGACCCCAGGTCGCCGGGTCGCAAGGTCGCCAGGTCGCAAAACGCAAGGTTTGACGAATCTGCGACCTAGCGACCCACATTAATGGCCCGCACGTGCGACTTCCTATAAAAGGGGGGTCGCAGGTCGCATTATTCACGTTCAGCGATTTGTAAGGAAAACGCCTCTGACAGCTCAACTCACGAGTTTTTCCCGGGTAAGTTGCCATTTCTTCCTGCTGTTTCCATTCTAATGATTTTCTTACTAAACCCATCTCCCCTTGTAGCCTATAAATTGTCTTTTGGCCATGCTTTAATGTTTTCTAATAATTTTTCCAATTACATATTGCATAAATTACCAAAAACCTCTCTGTTTGCTATTTTACCCCATGGCATCATCCCCTTTTCTTTAAAATCATGCCACAGCTCTCCCTGGCCCCAGAAACCTTGCAAATTCCCAAGAGAAAGGAGGCAAAAGGGTTCAAGGCCGCGCGCACCAAACCCCCGGCAAGACAATCTGCGACCTGCGACCCAGCGACCTAGTCGCGAGGTCGCAGAGTCGCAATTTTCTCCAGTTTTACACATTTGCGACCTGCGACCCAGCGACCTAGTCGCCAGGTCACTAGGTCGCACTTTCCTTTGTTTTCGTAGATCTGCGACCTAGCGACCCAGCAACCTCAGGTCGCCAGGTCGCGAGGTCGCAAGATCGCGCTCGGGCCCTGTTTGTGTGATCTGCGACCCAGCGACTCACCAGTCCAGTTTTGCTTTAACGCATTTAGGTTTTTGTCACTAAATTGTAACTGGTTTTAAGCGCCATGACGTTCTTATCGTGGGACTCCTTTCTGAATTTGACAGGTGAAGACATAGAGTGCATGCCCGTGCTCTCAGATTCTAGTGACATGGCGCCCCCGCGGTCTCGGAGAAAGGACAAGGGAACAGCGGAAGAGACTGATGAGCTGGTGGTGGTGTCCCCACCCCCAATATTCCGAGATACATTATGTACTTTTTCGAAAGACGACGGCATGAGGTGGTACCAGATTTATCAGGAGTTCGCCAAGTTGCCAGAAGAATTTCCGGAAGACCTCCCAGACCGAGAAATATACTTGGCGGTAAAGAGGTCCAAACTACATCTGGCAGGGGCACATCCAGCCATATTCCCATGTCCGGAGATCATAGACTGGATAATACAAAAGACAGACCCAGAGAAATTTGTGATCAGAGATCATGAAGGCAGAGCTTTCACTACGCTGGTAGGCTCAGATGCACACCTTTATTATTCATTGTCGCGCCCAAACCAGCACTTTACTCGAGAATGGGCTGCTACTCACGCCGTCCCGATCGTCGATACTATTAAACAATGGTGGGAGGAGCCCGAGAAGTTCAAAGTGAAAAAGAACCAGGAATACCCAGTGGCAAGCCTAAGAAAAGTTTACAAATTGGTTGCTGCCATGCTCTGCAGGCTTTACGGGCGCCCAGATTGCTCCACTTTCAACGGCAGTTGGGCCACTATTATGGAGTATGTGACAACACAGGGGACCCGTTTTAACTGGGCCGGCATACTGATGACGTCGCTGCAGACCAACTTGAACTCGGCATTGGCTCCGGACGAAGGAATGCTTGCTGAATTTTACATGGCTTCATACCTATTAGATGCGGTGTGCGCCCGAGTGGAGTTTGACGGCTGGGAGCACAACTGGGACCCCGAGAACACGCGCGCAATCCATCTACAACTAAAAGTATTCTGGGAGTCTAAATACAAACAGGACCTAGATCGGATCTCCCAAATATTTGTTCCCGCTCTGTACAGGCATTTATTTGGCCAAGACGTCCCTTGCATGTCATGGCGGGCCAAGGAGACCCTGGTTAAAGTGGCGCACTGGTTCCCTTTCCCTGAGTACACCTTCATCCGAGTCTTTGGAACTTACAAGGCGCCACATGTTATGCCTCGTTTCGTGACGGACAAAATGCTGATGCAGGAGGTGTGCTTTCGGATGTCACATGGTTTCTCCAACATCTTGTCTAAGGGAAAAAAGAAGCCATGGCCCACTCTGCCCCTCACTATTGGTGCATTCACAGTTAAAGACTTCAAGGAGGTGCTAGCAGAAGCAGACGCAATGAGAAGTTATCAGCTGGGGGCAATTGAACACCGAAACTATGACCCGGAGAGATTGGTCCCTGAACACTGCCGGAGAGCCAACCTCAGGTGGACTTATCAGCATCTCGAACGCCCAGCAGAAGATGAGAGGAGAAACTGGTATAATGCTGAAAGACAACTTGCTCCGGGGGTTGACGTGGTCCAGGAAGACTTGGATGATCAGAACTTAGAAGACAGAAGACGTCAGTTAGGAGCTTCTTCTTCATCCATGCTCCAGAAATCCCGAATCAACACAGGGTCAACTCCATCCGCCAAACAAAAGGAGGCAGAAGCAAAGGCCCATCAGGAAAGGGAGAGGAAGCTAAAAGAAGATGAGGAGGCGCGCTCAAAAGGTACAACTGCAGCACAAAAGAAGAAGCTGGCCAAAGAGGCCAGGAAAGAAAAAGAAGACAAAGAGGCACAAGCTGCAGCGGAACAGGCGCTTAAGGCGGAGTTGGACAAGGCGGAGGCTGAACACCAAAAGAAAGCCGAGCAGGCAGCTGCAGCTGAACAAAGGAAGAGGGCCGAAATAGAAGCAGCCGCAGACGCTGAACGACAAAGGAAAGCCGAGCAGGCAGCTGCAGCTGAACAGAAGAAGAGGGCCGAGATAGAAGCAGCAGCAGAAGCTGAACGGCGGAGGAAGGAAGAAGAAGAGAAGAACACAGAGGAAAGAGAAGATGACACGCTAGATGATCTTGAAGTAATTCCTCTTGACGTACCTTTGGGCCGTACACAACTCTCTGATGTTAGATCGCCCCAGAGACAGGAAGAAGATGTGTTCGACCTGACCAGACTCACATTTGATCAGTTTTCGTTCAAGATCCGTCAGGAGAAGAGGAGGTCGTTGGCACATAGTCCCTCTGCATCATCTGCAGTATCCACAGGTAAGGATATAGTTTTGGATACCAGGACTAATCCGGCAATGATAGCGTCAGCAGGTATTGCCTTCGCTGCGGCTACAGAAGAAAATGTAACCCGGATGAGTAGAGAAATAGTAGCTCTACAAAACAGACTACACGCAGCTGAGCAACGCGAAAAGATGGCAGAGCAGGAGAGAGCAGCATTGCAAGCGGAAGTCCAGCAACTTCAAAACCAAGCTCTGCCAGCAAATGAAGTCTCACTTGCCATTTTCAAGGAGTGTGAGGTGTTGGAGATGACTATGAGACAGGTATATGGTGAGATGTTCACCATCAAACAAACAGTGGCTCCTCTGGCAAGAGCACGAATGGAAACCAGGAAAAGACAAGATCAGCTCAAAGAGGCTTCACAGGCTTTGGACAGGATGATGGGTTGGACCATTCAGTACCCTCAGGCACCTGAAAATTTGCCTAAGAGGGACTGGA
Organism: Pinus albicaulis; assembly: GCA_034641835.2. Lineage (NCBI taxonomy): Eukaryota > Viridiplantae > Streptophyta > Pinopsida > Pinales > Pinaceae > Pinus > Pinus albicaulis. The sequence continues at coordinate 986,427,661 of CM076574.1, forward strand.
TCCACACGCAGAATGCGAAAGTTCAACTCCGCATAGCGATGCAATCTGGAGAAAAATTGACTAAAGACCTGGACAAAGTGATGTCCTCGTACGACCATCTGATTAGTGGTATCGACTCAATGCATACGCTGCACCACATCCCATCGCTTGGAGCATTAGAGGAAGAGAAAACCTGGGAACAAGTAAACCCGGATATTCAAACATTCTTGCAACCCATCAAGCAGGCCGCAGCTGATCCGGAGCCCTCCGCATCTCAAGAGCATCTCAGTCAATTCATCGCCGCTCCAGCGCGGATTTATACCAAGCTTGCGTCGCTCTCAAATCAGATTGGACAGAAGAGGGAGACCCTAGTACCAAACGCTTTGGAATGCGTGTATAGGCTGAAAGAGGAGGTGCCCCTGGTGTCCCCCATAGCGGCAGAATACCAGGCATGGCAGGATTTCCTTAGGGAACAACAGGTTGACATTAACAGTTCGCGTCCCGGCAGCAGCAAGTCCTGAGCAGCAAGAAGAACCAGGTCGCAAATCGCACCAACAAGACAGGTCGCAGGTCGCATCATCTACCCATGTCGCAGAAGGAGTTGGTTGCAAGGTAGCCCAAAAGTCAAGAAGGTGAACAGTCAAGGAAACCCAACAGACAATTTTGGCATTATAAATACTCCTACGGGACATTGTACAAAGGCTTTTTCTTTTGGGAAACTCAGGAGCTACAAGCATTGTATTTAAAGATCTGACACTTGAGCATATGAATATAGAATCTTGTTAAAATACCCTATGGTTATGATGTGTTTTTGCTGTATGAACACTTTGTGTATTTCTTTCAACAGTTTCAGAATATCCTATGATTAATGAATCTGTTCTTTTCATGATATCGTTTATACGTCATGGCTATCCGTGTTGTATCAATGATGTTTATCTTATTATCTGTTATATTAATGAATGTTAATAAACTAGAATGTCAAGAACTATTTTTTGTGTGATCAGACCACTGTACAAGCAATTACCCCACAAAAGATGTGTTGCTAATGACATCTCTTGAGGTGTATGTGCTTTATCTATAATCTTGCTACACATAGTGTTTAATTCATGTTTAACACGTTAATCTCGTATTCTATATCAGGTGAATAAGTGTATGTTCGCAGGTTCAAGCAGGTTCTTTTGAGACCGAAGAGAAGTCATCTTAAGCGGTAGCCGGACCCACACTCCGGACGGGATCCCTACTCCAAACGGTTTAAGGTCTAATTGGGACTTTCTACCGGGGAGATCCCCTACTGTTGGCCGTACAAATTTTCCCGTCAATAGAATTGGCGCTAGAAGGAGGGCCTGAATGGCAGCCTCCCAGCACACAACAAACATCCCATCACAAACTCCCCAAGGGGAGGTCACAAACAATGAAACTAACCCTCCTCTTCCAGAAGATATTCCAGGGAGGGAGCTTCGATATTATGAAATCACTAGGGAGCAGCTGAGAGCCTTACGCCCAACTGCCCGAGATCTTGTCAACCAGTTACGGTTCACTCCAATCATGGAATACCTTACCCATACTAGGACTCCGCCCGAGAACATCACCCCTAACGGAGCCATTGCAAGTACTATACCCGAGCTCATAAACCTCATGTTGGAAGACCTCGCACACGCTGTTGAGGAAAACAATCCTGTTCTCCAAGAGGGTGAAGAGTTTGCTGACACCGGTCCTTTCCCCGACTTCCAGCCTAACCAACCCCGACAAAACAACAACCAGGCACAACGCCCACCCAGGGATGGTGAGGCAGGCAAAGGCCGAGGAAATATAGACGGGGGGAATAGAGCCCGTAGGAATGAAGGAGATAGGAATAGAGGCCGAGGGGCCGGGGGGAGGGGAGATAGAGGCCGAGGCCAAGGAAACCAAGCTCGCAACCGCCACCCAAACCCAGTGAGGCCTCCTGTAAACAACTTGGGATATCTTAGAGATTTTCTGAACCGTGGGGGACACCAAGACGAACACTCCCTTCACGAGTCAGAAGCATCGGTCTTAGGTTCGGAAGGAGAATCTGAACATCAGTTTAGGCAACACCAGCGAGCGAGAAGAATACAACCCCTGGCCTGGATGGCTCAATCCCCATTAAACCTTTTAGGCCCGCTCCAAGATTTGCCTAGGCATCCGGAGAAGCATCTACCAAAGTTCGACCCTGAAAAGGGTACCCTGGCTGAAGATCATATTAGTAGCTTCTATTTGTCTCTGCAAATCATGAGAGTACAGTCCGATGATGTCGCATGTCGACTGTTCCCCCATACCCTCGAAAACAAGGCAGCCACTTGGTACCGCTCTCTCCCCAGTGCCTCCATCACTTCATGGGAGCAATTCCGTCGCATTTTCCTGCATAAGTTTTCAGAAGATAAAACTCCTTCCATGCTTCTAACTGAGCTAAGCACCATCAAGTGTCAAAAAAAGGAAAAGGTGAAGGACTTCAACCAACGCTTCGCTACCATACTGCAGAAATTTTCCCCCAACTTAGCATTGGATGACTCAATCACCATTGACTACTACACCAAAGCCCTGCCCAGAGATATTGCAGTTTTCGTGAAACGGGAAGCCCGTGCTAACCTTACGGCTAATTATGAGGCTGCTCTCGCTGTGGAAAAGGACATGCTTTCGATAGGAGCCATCGATCATGAAGGACGAGATGATAACAAGCCCAACACGAAAAGAGGTCAGTCCTCCACTCCTAAGACTACTGATAGGGATAGAGATACTCTTGACTTTGAAAGCATGGCCAAAACGCTCAAGCATTTAACAAATGAAGTCACTGACCTCAGGAGAAAGGGCGCAGAAGCCACGACTAGTAGTAGAACACCTAAACCTTTTTTCAGAAAAAGTAATCTCAATACTAGCAGACCTCCGTCCAACACAAATACTGCTCTAAATGTGGAAGAGATAGGGAAAGATAATTTCTGTTCTTTCCACCAAGCTGCCCATTCCGAGAAAACATGCCCTCAATGGATTGGTAGCATGACAGCAGTAGTTAATCAGCTTTTAGATGATCAAACTCCAGGGGATGTGACGGAGGGTGAGTTTTCAGATCATGATGAAAATCCGTCCTCAAATGAAGAACCAGGATCCTCTATCCTTGCTTTCGACGTAATTCGAGGTGGAGAAAACCTTACTCCTATCGATATTTACATGGCAGATACTCCCAAGGATCGGCCCGTGCGGAATTATAGCCTCAGAAGCAAGGGACCTGTGCCCGAACAGTCTTATGAAGACAAAAAAAGGGCTTTCCTAAGGAAGATCCTGCCCCCTGGGAACGGAAAACAATCTGCCCCGGAAAAACTTCCCAACAACACTACCCGAGCGGGTCAAAAGGGCAAACTTCCGACAGAATCCTCTAAGACTTCCACCGAGCCTAGCCCTCAACCAGAACCCAGTTATAACATTGTTGAGGATATGAAGAAAACAAGAGCAAACATTTCTCTCTATGAGTTGGCCCGCATTACTAATCAAAAGGAGCTCATTCTTAAGGCTTTCGCAAATACGTCAGCTACGAAGACTGTGAGAAATACGTCTGCGCAAGCCGGATCAGATGTGCAATCCATAGTGAACGCCATTAATACCAACTCTAGAGGATCCACCCCCCCGTTCCTTTTGTCCTTCGAGATGTTCAACTTCAATGTCCACAACTGTCTGGTCGACTCCGGTGCCTCTACAAACGTCATGCCCTTATCTGTCTGTAAGAAACTTAACATTCGCCCGGAGAAGACTGATGCAAAAATCATACAACTTGATAGATCACAAGTACCTGCCATAGGGGAATTGAACAATGTCATCATCCGCTTGTCATCAGACTCTAGGGTCCATCAGTGCATCGACATTGTGGTTGTCGATATTCCGGAAGCATACGGCCTATTGCTCAGTAGAGATTGGTCCAGCAAATTACAAGGCTACTTCGCCACCGACTGGTCCCACTTGTGGCTTCCTTACAAGGGGCGGAATAATCAAATCAGGGTAGAAAGTGAGCCTTACATGAAACACACCGTCACTGATCTGGACGCCGTTAATGAACCTATCAGCTTTGCACAAGAAGAGCTCGGCATGTGTCTTCTGGAGTCCATATTTGGATGCTACCAACCCCCCCAGTCTCCTATAGGCCCCGAAGTTCAATCTGAAGTAGCCTTTGTCACTGAAGAGCAAGTAATCCCTAACTTATCACCTGTAGAAACTCCTTCACAACCTAGTGCCCTGAAGGAGCCAGAAAGTGACCTATGGACCTTGTATTATGATGGATCCAAGACTAATGACGGAGCTGGTGCTGGCTGCATCTTGCTTGACCCACATAAGAATAAATACTTAATCTCATGCCGGCTAGAGTTCCAGTGCACCAACAATTCGGCTGAGTACGAGGCATTAATCCTCGGGCTTAAAAGGGCATTGGACTTGAAGGTAAAATGTTTGCAGGTCATTGGAGATTCTGAAATCATCACCCGCCAGGTACGCAACACTATTCACTGTTTATCTCCACATTTAAAGGCGTATCAACAAGAGGTATGGCGTTTGATTTCTGGTTTTGATGCATTTGGCATAAAATCTGTCCTTAGGATGCACAATGCAGCAGCAGATACTCTGGCCAATGCTGCTGCTAGATTCACGCCTTTGAGGGACGGCTTTTCTATTGAAATTGTATATAGGCCCTCTGTGCCAGACAATATTTCTAATTTACGCGTGTTTAATGATGATCAACAGATTTTGGATTTTATGTGCAACACTGAAGTATTCAAAGACGCGGCAATTGATGAGGAAGAACATGAGCGTGCGTTACAAAAAAAGAATGAGGAACACAGAGAGAACATTATGCCCAAGGGGGTGGTATCATTAGAAAAGATGTTTGATCTGCAAAACCGATTCCGCAGGCCTCCGAACACCAAAGTGCAAAGTTCCATATTGGCTCATCGGCAAGTCAACTTGGGGTCAGATGAGAACCCTAAGTTTGTTAACCTTGGCAAAGAATGTAGTGATGAAGAGGCACGGGCTTTCACCCAGCTATTCCGGAAGTATCGTGATGTATTTGCCTGGACATATGAAGATCTACGTACATACGATACTCGTATCATTCAACATGTAATACCCATGAGGGAAGGAGTTAAACCCTTCCAACAGAAACTCCGGAAAATACATCCAGCTTTGGAGCCAATGATTCTAAAAGAACTTAAAAAGCTTTTAGATGCTCGCATCATTTTCAAAGTTCGTCACTCCACGTGGGTGTTGAATCTGGTTCCTGTGCGAAAGAAGTCTGGTGAAATTCGCTTGTGTGTAGATTTCCGCAATGTGAATCGGTCCTCAAACAAAGACAACTACCCGGTGCCCCCCATGGAACAGATATTACAAGCTGTGTCTGGATCTGAGATGTTTTCCCTATTGGACGGCTTCTCTGGCTATAACCAAGTTTTGGTAGCTGAACCTGACAGATTGAAAACCACATTCCGGACAAAATGGGGAACCTTTGCTTTCAGACGCATGCCCTTTGGATTGATCAATGCAGGAGCCACCTTCCAACGAGCTATGGACATAGCCTTCCGTGGTCTAATAGGGCAGAGCGTGGTGGTTTATTTAGACGATGTTACTGTATTTTCAAAATGCAGGGGCGACCATTTACGTCACCTTAGACAAATCTTCGATAGATGCAGGAGGTATGGAATATCACTCAATCCTAAAAAGAGCGTTTTTGCTATGGCGGAGGGAAATTTGCTAGGCCACATTATCACTAAACAGGGCATTGTGATCGATCCGGAACGGGCTAAAGCCATTGCTCAGATTCCGCCCCCAAACAACAAGAAAGCAATGCAATCCTTCCTGGGGAAGATTAATTTTGTCCGTAAATTCATTTCAGATTTTGCGCAGATTGTCAGGCCGCTGCAGGGAATGATTAAGAAGAACGCTGCATTCAAATGGAATCCCGAAGAGAAAGAGGCTTTCGAAAAAATCAAAAGGGCTATAGCTGAAACTCCTTCCCTCCAAAGTCCAGATTTTGATAAAGGTTTCATCCTATACACTTTCGCTTCAGATTCCTCGCTTGCGGCTGTCCTCACATAGAAAGATAATAACAACGATGAACGGCCCATTTCTTTTATGAGCACCGGTCTACAGGGAGCTGAATTAAACTATCCGGAAATTGACAAGCAAGCCTATGCGGTTTATAAGGCAGTAAAACATTTTAGGCCCTACATCTTGAAAAGCCACGTCACGGTTTTTGTACCGCACCCAGCAGTCCGCTCACTCTTCGTACAGCAAGAACTAGGCGAAAGGCGGGGCAACTAGATGGCATGTTTACAAGAATACGATTTAGAGTTCAAACCAGCACATACCGTCAAAGGACAGGGCTTATGTCAAATGGCCGCAGAGGCTGCAAATACACGCGAGATGGAAGAAGAATGTTGGGAACAAGAAATCGACATGTATCAGAGCGACCATGTGCACCAGCAAAATAGCCCTTCTTGGTATTCTGACATTTCAAGATATCTGGCCCAAGGCACGATGGACCCTGCTCTTACTGCCCGACAGAAGCGCGCAATAAGATTAAAAGCCGCATCTCACCAACTGATCCAAGGTAAGTTATTCAAGAAACACCACGATGGGGTCTTGTTACGCTGTTTGGAAATTGACGAAGCACAAAAAATCTTAACCGAGTTACACGATGGACCCGCTGGAGGTCATTTTTCTGGAGATACCACTGCCCATAAGATAATGCGTGCAGGATATTATTGGCCTACTCTTTTCAGAGACACGCATGCATATGTTCGGAAATGCATTCAGTGCCAGAAGTTCGCCAAACGAGAAGCACGGCCAGCCGCACCACTACTCTCAGTAGCAGTAGAAGAACCTTTCCAACAATGGGGTTTGGACGTAATTGGGGAAATCCTGCCGCACTCTTCTAAACAACATCGGTATATTCTTACGGCCACTGATTACTTCACCAGGTGGGTTGAGGCAACACCGTTACGTCGAATCAACGATCAAGAGGTAATAGAATTCCTCACGCATTCCATCATGACCAGGTTTGGCGTTCCGACTTCTTTAGTTTTTGATAATGCGACTTATTTCTCATCTTTTAAGTTATATGATTTTGCGCTGGAAAATGGAATTATTCTGAAACATTCTGCAAACTACTACCCCCAGGGAAATGGTTTAGCTGAATCCACTAACAAGAACCTGATCCGTATTATTAAGAAGACTCTCCTATCCCACCAGCGAAATTGGCACAATGCCCTTCACAATGTACTGTGGGCTGACCGTATTACTCCCAAGTCCTCTTTATGCACCTCCCCATTTTTCCTCGTGTATGGAAAAGAAGCTGTCCTCCCTTCTCATCTATCTCTCCCGGCCCTCCAACTGTCCCAAGAATGTCATGGTACTCCGTGTCCCACCTTGCAAAACCGAATCGACACCTTGCTGAAATTGGAGGAAGAAAGGCAAAAGACCCGGGAAAAGTTTGCCATCCATCAGAGCCGAATCAAAAGATGGTTCGATAAAAAGTCCGCGGGAAACAAAACTTTTGAGACAGGATACCTGGTCCTTAAGTGGGATAAAGCCCATGAGGAAAAGGGGAAGCATGCCAAGTTCCAAGCACTTTGGACAGGCCCGTTCCAAATTAAGGAAAAGATAGGATCACACACGTTCAGATTGCAAACCCTCGATGGACGAGTCGAGGTCCTCCCGGTAAACGGGCACGACCTCAAACACTATTTCACTTAAGCAGCCCTTGGGGGGCTGCCTCGTTTTTTTACCATATTTTCTTGTCCCTTTTGTTTAAAAAAAACTGTGGTGTGATTCGAGGCAAAGCCTGAGAGGAGGTGGAGTCACACAGATTGGCATACTGCCGCAGGTTCTCCACTGATTGAAAGCTTTTCCCGACAAATTCAAAGGTGGCAAAAGCTTGCTTGTTCTCCGCACCTAAAAGTAGCACATTACCAAGCTCAAGTCCTCAAGCAGGAAAGCTTACCTCGCCAGTCTGAGAGGGTGTCCACAAAAGAAAATGCAGTGTAAATGGTAACCGGACCAGAAGGGAAGAGAGATACTCTACGCTATGTCAGGGTGTCTGGGAAAAATCAAAGTCCTCATACTAGACCAGGAACAACCTAGCTGCAAGCAAAATAAGTCGAGATCCCTCATCCGCCCGGGCAAAACTGCCATTTCAAATAAGTGCCATAAGCACATCTAAATAAGTGCATCAGGCACATTCAAAATAAGTGCAATAGCACACAAATAAAGGGTAAAGGATTGAGAAAGGCTTCCTGCGCAGAGAGGTGATGTAACGACTCCGCCGGGGTACTGACCAGGCCCGCTGGCAGCGGAGCAACGTTCACGATTCCTAGGCAGTGACTCCGCCGGGATCGAGAGGTTCGCTGGCAGCGGAGCAACACGATGAGGACAAAATAATCGTACCAGACCCTGTAGCCGCCTAGAGTTCTCCAACCCTTCCAGTCCGGAGACCTGAAGAAAGAATTTGTTTGAATGGCGCCCAACCGGACTAGCAAGCTCGGCAACTCAGCTGGACGACCGAAGGCTAGGAAATGGCAACCACATGGTAAGAGAGGACAGTTAGCATAAGCCCCTCCCTCCCCCCACTAAGGCTAACTATCAGCAGAGACTCTGAGTTCGTCCAGTGAATCGCCATTTGTTGTAACCTTTACAACACCCTCCAAAAAAAGACTACCCTTTTAAAATTTTGGGGCCCCTTAGAACTAAAGAGAAATTGCTAAGTCACTAAGTCACAAAAGTAGACATTCATGCAAATTGCGACCTTGCGACCTAGCGACCTCAGGTCGCCAGGTCGCCAGGTCGCACATTACATAAACTTATGAAAGCTGGGCCTGGCGACCTAGCGACCCGAGTCCCGGTCGCTGAGTCGCCTGGTGGGTCATTTTCCGGCTCCGCGACTTAGCGACCTTGCGACCCGGCGACCCCGGAGTCGGCGAGGGTCGCAAGGTCGCAGTGTGCGCAACGCCGGGTTTGGTGAATGCAGGCCTGGCGGGCCACATTATTGGTCGCCGTGCGGAGCTTCCTATAAAAGGGGGTCGCGGTGGCATTATTCACGTTCGGCGATTTGTGAGAAACGCCTGCGGCAGGCTCCAGTAGGTTTTTCCCAGGAATGGGGTGCCATTTCTTCTCTTTGGTTCCCGTTCTAATGATTTTCTTACTAAACTTATCTCCCTTGTGGCCTATAAATTGTCTTTTGGCCATGCTTTAATGTTTTACGAAAATTTTGCCAATTACATATTTTAAATTTACCAAAAACCTCTCAAATTTCTTTGTTTACTGGCATCATCCCCTTTTCTTTAAAATCATGCCACAGCTCTCCCTGGCCCCAGAAACCTTGCAAATTCCCAAGAGAAAGGAGGCAAAAGGGTTCAAGGCCGCGCGCACCAAACCCCCGGCAAGCCAATCTGCGACCTGCGACCCAGCGACCTAGTCGCGAGGTCGCAGAGTCGCATTTTTCTCCAGTTTTACAGATTTGCGACCTGCGACCCAGCGACCTAGTCGCCAGGTCGCCAGGTCGCACTTTCCTTGTTTTCGTAGATCTGCGACCTAGCGACCCAGCGACCTCAGGTCGCCAGGTCGCGAGGTCGCAGATCACGCCCGGGCCCTGTTTGTGTGATCTGCGACCCAGCGACTCACCAGTCCAGTTTTGCTTTAACGCATTTAGGTTTTGTCACTGAATTGTAACTGATTTTTATTCACCATGACGTTCTTATCGTGGGACTCTTTTCTGAATTTGACAGGTGAAGATATAGAGTGCATACCTGTGCTCTCAGATTCTAGTGACATGGCGCCCCCGCGGTCTCGGAGAAAGGACAAGGGAACATCGGAAGAGACTGATGAGCTGGTGGTGGTGTCCCCACCCCCAATATTTCGAGATACATTATGTACTTTTTCGAAAGACGACAGCATGAGGTGGTACCAGATTTATCAGGAGTTCGCCAAGTTGCCAGAAGAATTTCCGGAAGACCTCCCAGACCGAGAAATATACTTGGCGGTAAAGAGGTCCAAACTACATCTGGCAGGGGCACATCCAGCCATATTCCCATGTCCGGAGATCATAGACTGGATAATACAAAAGAAAGACCCAGAGAAATTTGTGATCAGAGATCATGAAGGCAGAGCTTTCACTACGCTGGTAGGCTCAGATGCACACCTTTATTATTCACTGCCGCGCCCAAACCAGCACTTTACTCGAGAATGGGCTGCTACTCACGCCGTCCCGATCGTCGATGCTATTAAACAATGGTGGGAGGAGCCCGAGAAGTTCAAAGTGAAAAAGAACCGAATACCCGATGGCAAGCCTAAGAAAAGTTTACAAATTGACCTGATATCATGCTGCGAGCTTTACGGGCGCCAGTTGCTCCGCCTGACGCGGTTAGGCCACTAATATGGAGTATGTGACGACACGGGGGACCCGGCTGGCGGGCCGGCATGCGATGACGTCGGCTGAGTCCCAGCAGACTGACGATAGTGACTCTAGGGACGAAGGAATGCTGCTGAGATTTTACACGCGGCTTCATACCTATTGCGATGCGGTGTGCTTGGGGTGAGTTTGTGGGTACAGGAGCACAAGCTGGGACCCAGGAACACGCCGCTTTGATATACACAACTTAAAAAGTAATGCAGGAGTCTAAATACAAACAGGACATAGATCGGATCTCCCAAATATTTGGTCCCGCACTGTACAGACATTTATTTGGCCAAGACGCCCCTTGCATGTCATGGCGGGCCAAGGAGACCCTGGTTAAAGTGGCGCACTGGTTCCCTTTCCCTGAGTACACCTTCATCCGAGTCTTTGGAACTTACAAGGCGCCACATGTTGTGCCTCGTTTCGTGACGGACAAAATGCTGATGCAGGAGGTGTGCTTTCAGATGTCACATGGTTTCTCCAACATCTTGTCTAAGGGAAAAAAGAAACTGTGGCCCACTACGCCCCTCACTATTGGTGCATTTGCGATTAAAGACACACGAGGAGGAACTGGCAAGAAGCGGGCCGCAATGAGAAGTTATCGGTACAGAGGGGCAATTGAACACGAAAACTATGACCCGGAAGAGATTGGTCACACGAACAACTTTGCCGGAGAATAACCTGGAGTGGACTTATAGGCACTCTTGGCCTCCGGCGGGGGAATGAGAGGAGAAAGCGGTATAATGTTTGAAAGACAACTAGCTCAGGGGTTGACGTGGTCCGGAAGGAAGACTTCAGATGATCTCTCAATCGAGAACTTAGAAGACGACGACGTGGATTCAAGACTTCTTCTTGTCCATGCTCCGAGAAATCGAATCCCAACACAGGGCCAACTCCATCCATCAAACAAAAGGAGGCAGAGGCAAAAGCCCAGCAGGAAAGGGAGAAAAAGCTAAAAGAAGATGAGGAGGTGCGTGAAAAGAGTGCAACAGCAACACAAAAGAAGAAGCTGGCCAAAGAGGCCAGGAAAGAAAAAGAAGACAAAGAGGCGCAAGCTGCAGTGGAACAGGCGCTTAAGGCAGAGTTGGACAAGGCAGAGGCTGAACGCCAAAAGAAAGCCGAGAAGGCTGCTGCAGCTGAACAGAAGAAGAGGGCCGAAATAGAAGCAGCAGCAGAGGCTGAACGCCAAAAGAAAGTCGAGCAGGCTGCTGCAGCTGAACAGAAGAAGAGGGCCGAGATAGAAGCAGCAGCAGAAGCTGAACGGCGGAGGAAGGAAGAAGAAGAGAAGAACACAGAGGAAAGAGAGGATGACACGCTAGATGATCTTGAGGTAACTCCTCTCGACGTACCTTTGGGCCGTACACAACTCTCTGATGTTAGATCGCCCCAGAGACAGGAAGAAGATGTGTTCGACCTGACCAGACTCACATTTGATCAGTTTTCGTTCAAGATCCGTCAGGAGAAGAGGAGGTCGTTGGCACATAGTCCCTCTGCATCATCTGCAGTATCCACAGGTAAGGATATAGTTTTGGATACCAAGACTAATCCGGTAATGATAGCGTCAGCAGGTACTGCCTTCGCTGCGGCTACAGAAGAAAATGTAACCCGGATGAGTAGAGAAATAGTAGCTCTACAAAACAGACTACACGCAGCTGAGCAACGCGAAAAGATGGCAGAGCAGGAGAGAGCAGCATTGCAAGCGGAAGTCCAGCAACTTCGAAACCAAGCTCTGCCAGCAAATTAAGTCTCACTTGCCATTTTCAAGGAGTGTGAGGTGTTGGAGATGACTATGAGACAGGTATATGGTGAGATGTTCACCATCAAACAAACAGTCGCTCCTCTGGCAAGAGCACGAATGGAAACCAGGAAAAGACAAGATCAGCTCAAAGAGGCTTCACAGACTTTGGACAGGATGATGGGTTGGACCATTCAGTACCCTCAGGCACCTGAAAATTTGCCTAAAAGGGACTGGATCCACACGCAGGATGCGAAAGTTCAACTCCGCATAGCGATGCAATCTGGAGACAAATTGACTAAAGACCTGGACAAAGTGATGTCCTCGTACGACCATCTGATTAGTGGTATCGACTCAATGCATACACTGCACCACATCCCATCGCTTGGAGCATTAGAGGAAGAGAAAACTTGGGAACAAGTAAACCAGGATATTCAAACATTCTTGCAACCCATCAAGCAGGCCGCAGCTGATCCGGAGCCCTCCGCATCTCAAGAGCATCTCAGTCAATTCATCGCCGCTCCAACACGGATTTATACCAAGCTTGTGTCACTCTCAAATCAGATCGGACAGAAGAGGGAGACCCTAGTACCAAACGCTTTGGAATGCGTGTATAGGCTGAAAGAGGAGGTGCCTCTGGTGTCCCCCATAGCGGTAGAATACCAGGCATGGCAGGATTTCCTTAGGGAACAACAGGTTGACATTAACAGTTCGCGTCCTGGCAGCAGCAAGTCCTGAGCAGCAAGAAGAACCAGGTCGCAAATCGCAACAACAGGACAGGTCGCAGGTCGCATCATCTACCCAGGTCGCAGAAGGAGTTGGTCGCAAGGTAGCCCAAAAGTCAAGAAGGTGAACAGTCAAGGAAACCCAACAGACAATTTTGGCATTATAAATACTCCTACGGGACATTGTACGAGGGCTTTTTCTTTTGGGAAACTCAGGAGCTACAAGCATTGTATTTAAAGATCTGACACTTGAGCATATGAATATAGAATCTTGTTAAAATACCTTATGGTTATGATGTGTTTTGCTGTATGAACACTTTGTGTATTTCTTTCAACAGTTTCAGAATATCCTATGATTAATGAATCTGTTCTTTTCATGATATCGTTTATACGTCATGGCTATCCGTGTTGTATCAATGATGTTTATCTTATTATCTGTTATATTAATGAATGTTAATAAAATAGATTGTTAGCATTTCGTTTCATCTTTCAGGAAGTGCAGAGGTATCTTATCATCAAGAACTATTTTTTGTGTGATCAGACCACTGTACAAGCAATTACCCCACAAAAGATGTGTTGCTAATGACATCTCTTGAGGTGTATGTGCTTTATCTATAATCTTGCTACACATGGTGTTTAATTCATGTTTAACACGTTAATCTCGTATTCTATATCAGGTGAATAAGTGTATGTTCGCAGGTTCAAGCAGGTTCTTTTGAGACCGAAGAGAAGTCATCTTAAGTGGTAGCCGGACCCACACTCCGGACGGGATCCCTACTCCAAACGGTTTAAGGTCTAATTGGGACTTTCTACCGGGGAGATCCCCTACTGTTGGCCGGACAAATTTTCCCGTCAACACTATCACAAAGAACATCTGTCATATGGCTGTTCTTC